>CAJVPJ010000009.1:0-94975 GCA_910592205.1 Paraglomus occultum
GTTTCATAGCCGGATTTTTTAAGGTTATTCAAATTATTCTGTACAACATGCAGATCACGGTAAAAGCGGCGGATAAATACTCGATTATGAAAAAAAATAAGCGTGGGAAGCGGAGATGATAATCCGTTAATCCGTATATATGACGATCCTGAAATTAAGATTGATAATGCGTGATATGTGAAAATCTATTCGGGCATGTGGAATCTATTTTTGGCGGGGTGAACTACGGATGATCCAAAAAAAAGCATCTAAGATTATTGATAAGCATTTGTGGAATCGAGATTTCGTGGTTTTTGATTTTACTAAGGCAGTAGTTGACCCACTTGCAATTTGATTGGGTTGGGATACACCATTAAAATCTTTCTAATGAGTAAAACGTGATTTCAAATATTTTCTGCCCCTTGTAATTCAATCTTCTTTTCCTCAACCTCGCATCACAATTTTTTATTGGCTTTAACATCAGCAAGAGCTTGAAAATCGGGTGGAGTTTTTAATCATACGCATCTAACCTTTCTTTGATTGATTCTAAAGTAAAATGATCTGGATAATTGATACGTTTAGCTTCAGCCTTTTTCTGATTGCCCCTCTGGATTTTGTTGTAAAATCTGGAAATTTCGTGGCCTCGACTATCGTGGGTAAAGCACCAAGGCTTTTTAATTCTCTTCGAAGCCGGGAAAGACGTGATGAACCAGCATTGGCATTTTTTGCTGATAGGGCTAAGGCATGAGCTTCAGCTCTTATATCCCGAATACTAAGCTTATCCCATAAAAGCCGATGCGCCATCTCTCCAATTGTCTCCCCTCTATTCTTTTTTTGGGGTTTGTTGGAAATCGTAATAGCGGAGCTAGTGCTAAGGCACAAATTTAAGGTTTTACCGGAAATACTACCACATTGTCCATTTGTCTGGATTGTGAATAAGGCATCCACTTGATCCTTGCTAAACCCATATCTATTTTGCAAGATTCGTTTTGTTATCTCTCTGATAATTTCTTCTTCTAAATCTTTGGGAGGTGAAACTATAGCTATTTTGCAACTACCCTCGATAATATTTATAGCTTTACTTTTCCCACCTCTCTGATTAGGTATCAATACACCTACCTGCTCATTGCTAAATTTGAATCCTTCCCGAAGACGCCTTCGTGCCTGATTACTTTTTCTATCATCTGTAAGATTCTCGAGAAACTCTGAGGTGTATCGACTGAGATCGGTCACACTCATCTTGGGGCTGAGATTGTAGTTTTCTACGATTTTAGTTGCGATAGCTGACATGTTTGAATGTTATAATAGGTCAAGTAGTTTATGAATAATTCTTTAGGTTATATACACTATAAAAAATATTTTTTCAAATCAAAATTAATTATGCTTTTTCCTCCTATGCTCAGAAAAAGAGAGTTTATAGTTACATATGAGATAACCTAAACGTCGATTTGAATTTTATTAATGCATAGGATATAACGAAAAAAAATATAGCTCTGGAGTTGCGATCCAGGCTATAATGCGTACAAGTTTATAGTTTTATATTTTATTTTTTAGTACACCTATCCAATTCTGGCACGATTCAACAGTTATAAGATATTTGCGATATATGTCCGGTCTGTTTTGTAATATTTCGGGTGGCGGTATTACTGCCGGCTTCCATATATTAAATAAGAAGGCTATGTGATCGGAACAACCATAATCGATATGTTCAGATATTTCTGAGTAATTCGATAAATCACTAACATATCTATATCCATTGCGGATTAATTTACGGAACGTTGGTCCATTCAGATTTATCATCCGGTCAGTTAATAGGTTAAGTACTTTTTCTGGAGTTTCCAATTCTTGATCATTCATTTTGTTTATAGTATCTATATATATATATATATATAGCGCATAAAGAACACATAGTTTATATAATATTTTTATTGGAAAATTTTATATTAGCTGGTTTGAAGAGCAAAAAAGCCCCCTCCATTGGATGTTTCTACCTATTTGCTCCTTATTATACATAGATGTCTTACCAAAGATACCCATTTTCCTGGAGTATCGCTATTTTTTCTATCCATTCCTCATCATCATAACTCCTTGCTCGGGGGTTGCCATCGTCTTCATACAATCGGAGCATAATTTCCTCACTTATTAATCGTTCTCGCCTAGACATGTCCATCAATGTATTTGGGTCATCATCGGTATCTTTTGCGAATTGGATCATGTCTGCGTCCGAACATAATCTATCATGGTATGTATATGCTAAATTCCTATCTTTTTCAGTAATAGTAACGAACTTATCTGGATCTTCACCATGATCGACCGCCCATTGCCTGAGACGTTTTTCCCTTTCTGCTCGGAGTATATATCCAGGCGGATATGTTTTCAGTTGGATATTGGATTCTTCATTGCCGGATTTTAGTTCGTCATTCACAGGTAAGTCGAGGGATATCTCGGGCTCATTATTTACAGATCCAGCTTCATCACTCACTAATTCCTCTATAATTTCCAGAGATTTAGAGCGGAGCTCATTGTCTATGACAACAGGTTTATCGTCTATTGGTTCTACATGTTTGATCTCTGGAGCCATGGATATATTAGTAGTCTTGGATGACGAAGCAACTGGAGATTCCGATTGACCTGTTATATAATCGAAGAGGTCTTGGGTCGTGTTAGTAGTGGGTGGAGCGGATACTATTTCCTTACCTTTTTCGATTCGATTGGTGATCGATGACTCGGCTATATTTTTCTTCGGTTCAGGAGTTTTAGACACGAAGTGTCCTGCTTCGCAGACTTCAGGTATATCTAATACAGGGATATCTGTAGAAGCATTGGTAGATGTCTCAGCTTGAGGTACGTCAGAAAATTCTTCGATATCACCTATCGATTCACGTAACTTAGCCACGATTTTGGATCGATCGAGGATATACTGCCATTCTCTTTTTCCACCGCCAGCACGTTTTCGTTCAATGTTAACTTGTGGGATTTTTTTCCCAAAATTATTATTACTGAATGGCTTTTCACCATTAGCTTCACACCATGTACGATACTCCTGATATAACATAGCACAACCTGGTTTTTCAATCTGATCTTTTGACCATACCGAAATATAATCAATTATAAATCGAGTGGGATTTGGGAGATGTTCTCGCATTGTCTCTGTTTTCATCTTAGTAGTAGGCATATTTTTTTCCGGCTTCCAATTTGAAAGATCTTGGTTAAGTAAGTACTCCATAAAAGATCCAGGTGTGTCAGGATGCTCAAGAATTTTTCCCAATTGATCGAAATATGTAAAATTACCTTTACATCGAGGTGAAACATCTAAACATACAATACGACCATCTCCTTGTTCCACTCGAATTGGGGCGTCATGATTACTTAACACTATGAATCCGGGGAAATGACCACAATCTTGATTTTCGAGACCTTTACGCTCAATTGAGACGTAATCTTCTGTAATTAGAGATTTTAAGTGATCATTTGACTTATGCCATTCTCCACTTAACATTCCTGCTTCATTCATAATTATAAGTTTACGTCCTTGAATACTACTGTTGAATTTTCCCAAAATTTTACCTAAATCGGATGTTGAATATACAAGCTCCGGACCGAATAAGCTTTTTCGAATGAAATCAGTAATAATATTTTTTCCACATCGTGGAGGAGAACGTAAAACAAGAACTGTTCCAGGGATTTTTGCTGGATACTGAACCAAAAATGCTAACCATTTGAGAACATATGTAGAAAGAACCTTATTCCCGTCGCACCAGATATTTTCTATGTGCCAGATTATTGGGTTTACAAGATCGTAATTAATTCGAGATGCCGGTTTAGCCTTGAATCCTAAGAAAAGATTGAAGAATTCGTTTTTTGGTTGTTCGGTATTAGATGGATATGGTAAGAAATCGATATCATCATAAATAATTGCCTTGCTGTCATATATACGATCTATCAAAGAGATTAATTTTATTGGTTCTCCTCCGAGTTCTACTATATTAATAGTTATTTTACCGAAATCTAGAGTAGGTGCCATACCAAAGTATAATCTACCATCCGGTTTTCTGTGTTTAAGAATCCATGTTCGTTTATCTTTTACCACACAAGCAAGTGTAGCCTGGATTGCATTATATACTTCATTCCGAGTAAAATTTTCTTAGAAGTACACATACGAATTAAATCACCCCATACAAAGTGGTCATTTGGGTCTGAGATTCTGGGTCGCTCTATTTTTTCTGGGGGTGGAAGACTGTTTTCCCGTTCCGAGACCGATACATTTAAAGTAAGTTTTAATGAGGGTTTTCTTAGGCCTGTTTGCGTTTCTTGATCCGCTCGATGACAATAATATTGATGAGTTTTCTTATTTCGGGTTACATATGCATTATCACTAGTGTGCTCCCGATTACAGAGTGGGCATTAAGATTCTGCTATGCGATTTAGGGGGAATATGTTCGGGAGTGTCGGTGAAGGATATAACACTTCAAAACCTTCAATTTTATACTCATCAAGTAATTTTTTTATATATTCTACTTCAGATCCGATTGTCCCAGCATCGATTTTATTTTTTGCTGGCATTTGCCCATCTTTGATTGATGTTTTTTCTTTCAGAATATCCAAAATAGGACTATCTATCTCTGGCGCCTCGCCGTTAGGTGGGCGAAGCATAAAATCAAAGATAGTACCATTTTCGGGCATAACAGCTCTCTTTGGACGAACATGCTTGCCAGTGTCTTTGATAATCTTTGGGGTTCCAAGCATTCGCAAGGAAAATGACCTTTTATTTGCAATATTATCAACAATATCTTTATGTTGTAAAGGTATAGGAAGCTTTTTACGAACAAGTTCAGTGAAAACTGCAACTTTAGTGATATTTTGAAGCCGAAGTCCAAAAGTTGAGATATGGTACGACATTTTTTTCTGGTCACTACTACTAGCAACAGTTAAGGTTTTAATATCCCAGTCTTTATAAATCTCAATACACACTTTTCTGAAAGCCCCGATTAGAGTATAATAAACTTGTTTGCGTGTAAGTTTTGGTTCGATACTATTTAGCGTTTCTTGGGATAAATCAAAATCTATGAATGGACGAAGTGGGTCATCACCATCAATGAATTCGTGTAATGAATGACCTTGGCGGTCTGTGAATATAGCTTCTATTCCATCTTCAGTATCTGTGCCGAGAAATTGTCTTGGCCTTACGCTATCATCCCAAATTTTATACCTATATTCAGCCACACTTGAGGCCTTAAACCCCCGGTGGTAGAAGGCCCCGTTCCCTTCATTCTCATATCCCGGCTCGTTTTCTTCCTCTATCTCCGGCTCGAAATTTTGGTTATCCACAGTTGGCACATCGGATGATGCGGGTACAATAGGCATGTTACGTTCACTTTGGGTACTCATATTTTTTCTGAAAGTATATTATTCAGAATTAAAAAGTTCAAAATGAAAATTAAATTCTAAAGAATATTGATCGGCACATATTATATACTCAATCGAGATAAACATCAAAAAGTATGGCATTTTATCGTTGTCCCTATATACTTAGAACCGGTGAAGTCTGTAATCGGCCATGTTATCATCCCAATGGGTGCAAAGTTCACAGGGATTCACCTATTCGTTATCCTTGCAAAGAATATGGTTGTGTTAAGTTTACTAATTCTGGTTATGGTTATTGTGATACTCATGCGCAGAAACATCGTAGAAGAGAGTATAGGCATCAGAAAAAGCTGGAGAAGATGGCGCAAAACTGTATCGGGAGGGTGGAAAAAAATACATAGTGGTGTGCGAGATTTCTATATTTTTCAAAGTTCCAACTAAGACGGATTTTTTTCTAGGACGTGGTTTAGGACGGAAAAAAATATACCTGCTGGTAATTTCAAGCCGAATGAAAGAGTTTTAGACTACCCGTCCCAGTTGTCCTAGTTGTCCTAGTAAAATCTCGATCTTCTTACTTTTTTTTTCTTTTTTTATCTATAGATATACATAGTATTTATTATATGGTTATATATCATATGTATATAACGTATATATATCATATGTATAGTATAAATGTATCATGGGTAGATAAATTTTATTTTCCTAGATTATTACTTTTTTACTAGGACAACTAGGACGGATATATAATAAATATAAAAGAACAAGATAAAAAAGGATTTTAAATCTTTCTTCCATACCGAACCCGTCCCAGTTAACTTTTCTTTTACTAGGACGAAACCAGGACGGATTTTTTATTAGGACGCGAGCAGATCCATTTTAAACGCATTCTAGGATAGCAAACATAAGCGATAACATTTTGATAGCATAACTGGATAACGCTTTTCGATAGTATTTATATAACGTACTGATAGCATTTTTTGATAGCATACCCGATAGCATATACCCGATAGCATTATCGATAGCATATACATGATAGCATCTAGCATACATATAGCATGTCCTGATTGCATTAATTTTTTCATTAAAAATTCTATGCGATATATAAAATGACAACAATGCAAGATCGCAAAAGCAAGCTAAGTCAAGCTATCGATAAAATTATGATGCAAAAGATTGAGGAAGTAGACTGTAATATTCATGCTACTCATGCTACCAAAGCTATCAATAAACTCTTAATACAGAAGATTGGAACAGGTTTCAAAACTTATATAGAAAAGCTAGAGCAAGATTACAATTCTGAGTCTGATTCCGATCTCGAAAATGAATTAAATGAAGCAATATCTATTGTCAAACCTGCAATCAAGAATTCTGTTACTACTAATAATGCACAAATCGGGCCATAAATGACGATATATGATTGGATGTATCGTCAGATATATTTTTTGCCCATATGACCAGCGATGGAAATCGGTCACAAACACCAAGCCAGCATACAAATAATGTTATCGAATTTGGGTTATAATAGAAAACGCAGAAGGGGCATCCTGGTACGTCTTAACCTAAATCGGGGAGTATCTTATACTCGAAATAGATTAGAAACATTAAATCGGGTGGTTACATAACCTATCTCAGTAATTTACTTACAATGGAAATCGGTTGGGAACGATAAGCCAGCATATGATATCAAATGACACATAAAATGTATTCGACCCATCAAACTCACGATAACAATACGGGAGCGTCTTAACCTAAATCAGTTATTTTATTGCAACAGAAATCAGCCACGATCACCAAACTAGCATACAAATAACATTATCGAATTTGGGTTGCTAAAGGTGATAGAAAAGAACTGCGCATGGTACGTCTTAACCTAATTCGGAGGGTATCTTATAATCGAAATCGATCAGAAACATTAAGCTGATATACGAACTCATAGTACGTCTTAACCTAAATCGGAGGGTATCTTATAATCAAAATTAACCGCGGTCGTCAAACAGATATACAACATGACTTGAGTTTTATAATCCATCCATCACTCGAATGACTTGAGTTTTGTGATTGACCCATCACTCGAATGACTTGAGTTTTCTGATTGACCCATCACTCGAATGACTTGAGTTTTGTAATTGACCCGTCATACATAACCTAGACTAAGTGGAAATAACATAATTATGTTATTTCCACTTACTTAATCTATTATTATTATTATGTACACAAATTGAAAACAAAGATCTTCTGTTCTTTACAAGTTAATGCCATGGTTTCAAGTATGAAGCTGTGACTCAAAGCATTTAAAACATTTATCCATATTAATATAATAATGAACAAAAGTGTTCACATGCCCCAATTGAGAAAAACCCTTATTCGCGTGAATTAGAAATGATCATCACCATACTTGATGACATCACCTTTTTACCCAATCGAAATCGACCATGTATTTGTTTCGTGCTATAGATCAGTATTTTCCAAACATTCACATCAAACATTGAAAGAAGTCTTCTCAATAGCTTATCCTGATGTCTGTCCACGCGGAAATATTTAATAACACCCACACAAACAATAGCGATTCAGATAAAATCCGAATATTCATCCGCTCTCCTACCATCTCGCTAGCCGATGACTTTTCCATACTCATCACGCCTGAATCTACGGTTCTCTCCTTAAAGCAAACCATCTATGAAAGAGTCCCTCAGAAACCTAGTGTTAGCAATCAAAAGTTAATATATAGAGGCCGTCTGCTTAATGATTCAGATCGTATTATTGATCTCTTGGGAGACGGGATGGCGAGTGATCAGATTTTTCATTTAGTTGTAAAACCAAGTGCAGTAAACCTTAAAGTAAGTCGGGCAACGGTATCAACTGGCTTATATCAAGAGCAGTCTTCAACGAGACGCCGATGCCAGCAATCTGACAGTACTGCGAACGGGGAACTTGCCGGTTCGGAGACTAGTCAGCCCGCTGCTGACGTGAGCTATGAAGGAATGTCACTCGGCGCCGAGGTACCTATAATGCAGAATCCTGTTCTCAATTTTCCAGACCCCACACAATTGCCTTTTGGTCAAACGTTTGCAGCAGTTTCGCAAGATGGAGTTCAGCAAGCCGTAATGAATTACCCAATACAAATGCCATTTGCATATCCCATGCACTATGTGTTGATAAAGTGAGTCGATAGCCAATTCATCAGGATTCTAAGATTGCTATTTTGATTTGATTGACTAACATTCATTATTGCTGCTTCCTATAGTGGACTACCTTATTTAGTGCCAGTCATGTATCCATATCCTGTTATTCAACCACAACCAGTTGCCGCCCATGCTCAGCCTGCAATTGTTCAACAACCAGCGGAGCCTATGCAAGAAGGACATGTTCGTCTACAGCGTAGAAGGCACAACTTTGCCCTTATTTTCAAACTGGGACTGTTTATATATATATTTGCACACGACGCTAGTCCAGAACGATTGATTTTGCTGCATTTGTTAGCCTTTGTTATTTACTTGTAGGTTATCATTTAAAGCACGATTTTTTTTATACCTTTGTGATACTGACTGTGTTTTTGACATCAATCATGATGTACAGGTATCAAACTGGCCGATTGCGTATTGTACGAAGGCGAAGGGTAGTTGTACCAAATGAGGCATTCCGTAAGTATATTAATGAAGTTTACCATTCGTATGAAAGATAGAAACAAGGTCTAACTTTATCATTGTCTCATTATTAGCGGCAGCCCATCCACCACAAGTTCCTAACATAATACCAAACGATCCGGCATTTTACCAAGCACCTTTTGCGCAACCGAATCCAAATAACTTTCCTACCGGTTCATCAGACTCTCAAACGCATACAGGTCAGCCAGAAACTTCCTCCTCTTCATCCTCAGTTCAAGCTCGTGCAACTACAACTACGAATGCCGACAACAGTGCGGTAGTTCCTGGAGCATCAAACACCGCAAATGCGTCTCCAGCAGCGATTAATAACAGACGGTTCACGATGAGAGATCTTGAACATGCGGTCTATACTTTCCTGACGTCTTTGGTACCTACGGCTGCTCCGGATCCTCCCCAGGAAGAAATGGGAATTTGAAGCCACTGATTTGATTCAAGAGAAGGTGGGTGTGCCGACCATTTGATTGTGGATTTGTAGACGAGTACAATTTATATAGTGGAGCAGACCATTTGATTATGGATTTGTAGGCAAGCACATTTTATATAGCGGAGTAATTCCAAACAAGTGCTAGAACAAATGTTAGAGATTCATAATATTTATATAAATGACCGGAATGTAGATACTTTATTTTGATATTATTCCATGTATTCTCCCAGTCTCCTAGACGGAGCTCAAACGAATTTATTCATATGTTGATAAAAGCTACAACATACTAAATTCAGAATAGTCTTAGACATGTGTATCTCCTTTTCATATTTTCAACCGCTATTACTCCTCACTTCTTCCCAACAATGGGTGATTTTTCATTAGCCGCGTACTCAGTCCAACTTCCATCATAGATAGCAAGTTGATTTGCACCTGCCTTTTCCAACGCAAGCATTACTATTGTGGCTGTAACGCCACTACCACAACTCACTATGATGGGTTTGTTAAGATCGATGTTCTTAGATTCGCAAAGTTTTTTGAGAGCGTCGGAATCCAGAAGGGCGCCAGTAGATTTATCAATGACTGAGGGAAAGGGGATGTTAGCTGAAAAAGGCATGTGTCCACTTGGTAGACCTGGGCGTGCTTCAGGTTCTGTCCCATTATAGCTTAAAAGACCAGAATCATAAGAAGAATGATAATCTTACATGTATCTGAATGTAATATCAACGCATGCTCTCACTCTGCTTACCGTCCTTCGGGCCGTGCATCAACGACTTGCGCGAAGGTTTCTGCATTAGGCCCATGCTCAATATTGTCAATGATTTCTTGGTAATTACGTACTAGCGACTTGTTAACGGTTGGCACTTTGTACGATTTCGGCTGTATTATCGGAAGTATTGCTGAGTACGCGAGAACACGCTTTTGAATGAGTGCATAAAAGTCTTAACCAACCGTAATGTGCAATGATCCCGCTTCAAGCGGACGCTTCTCTGCTTCCCATTTCGGTAAACCACCTTCAAGAATGGAAACTTTCTTGTGCCCAAAGACCTTTCACATTCATGCTATCAACATTAGCTCAAATTCAAAATCGTAATATACGCAAATGAATACATCGGCCAAACTACCTTAAATGTCCAAAAGACTCTTGGTGCTGAAAAGAGCCCTGCAGTGTCATACACTACGACATGATCCGTTTCTGTTATGCCCAAATCCCCTTTGTACATCCGATAAAAACAAAAAATTGAGTCTTTCTCTTTTTTCATGAATTCATACATCAGAGATGGTCCACGAACCGACAGCCGCCGCGAATGTTTCAGGTTCAGGGAGCATGTGCGGCAGATTCGAGTTTTTGTCTTTTATCTCATCTATACCAAAAAATCGTGCTCCCTAAACATTATTAATTATAAATCGAGTTGAAAGCAAATCATGGACATCAACGCAAATTTATTTTCGATTGTACGTCGTATAGCCCCCCACCTCTATTCGCTTCTGCAAGTACTCCATGTATGCATCCCTATTATCCCAAGGCATATGCCACGACCCGTCGACGGGAACAACTTCATTTAGCTTCTCTTCAAGCCAGCCGGTTGACACGAAAGTTTGTGTTGATTTTGCTGTTTATTTCAAAATATATAGCGAGCTAAATGTATCACTAAACTAGCAACATACACAATTTCACCGAGGCTTGCTAAGCACACTCGATCTTTAATTACTAAGCCGGATTACCTCGTCGAGCAATCATAAGCCGCAAGGGTCGCGTGTACGAACGACCGAGTAAACCAGAACGTAGCAAAGTCATTTTTCGCGCAACGACAGGTCTGATCGATTCGCAATGTCAGGCAAATTCTGTCGATCGGCCACTAATCTCAGAACCCGTCGTAGAAATAGCCAATAGCTAATGAATACTGGGGCGTGTCAAAAACTTGCTACGGTCCCAAGCTCTACACATGTGAGCGAAGTGAACAACAAGCCGACGGGCGGGATTGAACCACCGACCTTCAGTTTACAAGACTGACGCTCTACCACTAAGCTACGCCGGCTCCTCTATTTACATATGCGTATAAATTGTATATAATAAAATTTAAGAAGCGGGAATTGTAGCGAACGAACCCATCACTTAAGTAATGCTTATGACCAAAATGAGTACTTTTTGTATAATAGACATATAACTTTATACAAAACAACATACGATATAATAACGGTGTTTATAGAACTGGGGCTGTGTTTCGACATTGCGTTGAATCAAATATAAGTCTGAAACCCGAATGCACCTTCTCCTTTACATAACCTAATTCAAGACCAGTGTGTACAAAAACAAACAGGATTTTTCTGGTATACAAGAAAAATCTTTGTTCAGTGTGTAGCAAACCATTTGTAATCACATCTGATTGTTTTGGGAGAGATAATAAGATATAGAATGATTGGTTATATAATGAAAATAGAAATCATTATGAATACAAAATTAAGTGACCCGAGATTGTTTATTCGCCATTGCCAGAATTTTACTGGTCCTGTTTGTTTTGCATTTGTTTTTATCTAAAGATCTCTGCCACGAAGATTTATTTTCTTACGACAGCTATATGCAAACGAATGCGACACGACGTTGAGATTGATTACCCCTTGCGTCCCAGAGAATTTTTTAGCATAATAAAAAGTTTTACGCTATAATTACTCCGTGTCGGAACACCAGAAATTGTGACAATTAAGACTTGTGACTACGTGATAAGTCTAGCAATATACAGGTGGATTTCGTAATATTATAAAAACAGTCTAGACTGATGAACAAGTTTTGTGTTAAGATCTTGTTTTTGCTCCTCGGGTAACACATCACTTACACTTATTAGTATTAGTCACTCATGCATTCTTCTGCTTGTAGATGTTGCAAGAACAACATTTAAAAAAGTAACACAACTTTTTTTACTAATTATTTGAAATTTGATAGCAACCTGTAGGTGCACAGCTGTCCCTAGTTGCATCCTCATTTTGAACCTGTGTATGTTTTGCCGGAATAAGTGGAACACGAACGCATACAAAGTTGGGACATTCAAGATGGTAGTGATAGTCCTCAACTGTATAAACAGTTGCCAGATTATTAGATGAGCTAATGATAGTACGGCATATGTAAACTCTTGTATTAGCTAACTCGAACTTAACACTTGAGCGTTGAATTGGTCGCACCATACGTTCACTTGATAGGGACAATTCGGTATGACTACAAGCCGTATCTCGCTATTGCCAGGTTTATCCCAACAACTCAAAGCATTCATTCTGTTTGTTATCTTATTGGTGTCGCAAAGACAAACCTTAAAAGGCCGCCGTAATTACTTATTACAGAAAATTGTATAAAACTTGTGTACGGATAGATAGTATACATGAGGTTTGGAGGTACAGCTATTATATACGCACAGAAGATTATCGAGTAGAAATGCGTGCTTTTATGCTCTCATAATAAGACTCGTTGTCTGAGGAAGATTAACTTAGACTTTTAAGCCACATAGCATTGTGTTACTTTTAGCACGAAAGGCAGATGGCTGGCCACTGATTGTCATCCGCCGGAATGTCCCGCGGTTACAATCGCAGCAGCAGCTACCGAATATCAATACTTTCCGATCAACGTTCATTCGACTGTGGAAAGTTGAGAGATTATTTTGGAGTTAGCCGTTTGCGGTATACATTAATAAAGTCTGTCTAATAATTTGTAATCCCCATGAATTTATCATACTAAATTCCGATAATACATACGTGTAATAACATTCTATGAAACTCAAAATCAGCATTGAAGGCTGATTTTAGCATAACTGATCCACCAAGCGTTTACCTAGCAAAAGAAGCGCAATAATGCTGACCAAAGAAATTGTTCTCACACCTGATATATCCATACAATTAATAAATTTGGAAATTGATGGAAAACATAAACAAAAAGACAACCATACAAGTGTGCTAAAACTAAATTAATATGTTCGTTGTCCACGAAAAACTATTGATAAATTAAATGTGTGCTATCTCCAATTATTTGCCGTTATACATAATAATAAGCACTAACCACTTATCCCCTCCCATCACCCAGTATACATTGATCACACATACCATCCGATGATTGTCTTGCTTCAATATACGCATCTTCCAACGCTTCCTAAGTTACGAAATATACACTGGGCACCACATATCTTTCAATGTTTTTTACTTTTCCTGGACCAGTACACGCATCTTCCGATGCTTCTCACATCACCCAGTCAATTCGCGCGTGCATTTCTTTTTGTATACTTTAGTCTGTCATACATATTGCGCTATCATTACTATTTGTTCACAGTACAAAGACGTTACGCGTGTGGATTGCTGCAAATGAGAAAGCATCTATTCGCGTTTTAGTTCAAAATAAATTAGTATACCGGAAGTAAGCTTTGGTAAGTTTTTATGTTGAAATTTTTAGCTATAAAATAGAATATGCGCGCAGCTCTGTTACCTCCTAGACAGCGCACTGCTTCTTGTTAATGAACTGCAGAATAAAGAAACGATTTGTACTCCCTTTGTCGTAATATATTTCAGAAACTCCTCCCGACACATTTTCTGTTCACATTTGCCAGACAAAATCATTCGGTTACAGGCGTTATACTACATTGCATTACCTTCTACTGGTTTTCTACTAATTAGGTGGAATTATTATGGCCACTGACGATTGTGCGGACAGCTTCCGTGCAGTCAGCGCTGGAAGCAAGCAGAGATTTCTTTGTTGTCATTCAAATAAATGCGGCAGCACTGGTAGTCTTCCCTTGTTCAATGTAAGCGTTCTTTGTAATAAGAATAGTAGCTTCCACAGTCTTTTGGGGGGGTTGAAGTGTGACATAATTAAGACCTATAATATCTCTTTCAATTCTTACTGGCCCACATAAACGTGTACAAAAAATGGAAGTTTCTTATTTTTGTCGAATTTATCTTGCTTGAGCATCGTCGCAAAGACGTCATCTCCACTTAATATCCATTTTTTTATAAAAAAAAACAAGAGAGGGGAGGGAGGGAGAGAGAAACTCGTGATATATTTGAATGTGGGCATGTATAAAATCGTCTTGCAATGACGTAATAGAGTCTTCGTGTAACTACATTTTCCCTCAATTATATCCCAACCTGTTCAATATAAATTCTCAAGTCCCATGCTATATATAGCATTTATATCCCACACATTGTTTCATTGTATAAATAAGTTCAAATCATTTAGAGTTACACGGGTGGTTGTGCACAGGTCACAAGAGTTACGCAAGCTAGTGTTTGCCGTTCCGGATTATATATGAAGGATAAAAGTTTTGGTAGGAATAATTATTTTAAGATTGTTCCAAGTTCTCAATTAAATTAGCTAATACGCACAACCCAGGAAAATCACCGACTAAAGGGGAGAATACAAAAGATATTATTAGTAAGCATGAAACATGTATATATTGGAGCTTTTAAGTCTTTTATTTTCGTCTATACGACTGTATATTTCGTTTCCCCCATTCCCCCATTCCCCCATTCCCCCGTCTCCTCTCCCATCTTCTGTCTTCCTCTCTTTTCTTTAATAATGCATAATGTCGACAAGTTATTATTTACATAATGAATAAAGACTTACATATTTGAGCTGTAACACAAAATGCATTATAATATTTACTATCAGTCTATGATAATGCCACGCACACGCGATACGCACCTTAAATACATTCATCCCTAATTGTATCACTTTGCCTAACCGAATGGCAGAATGAATGGTTCTTCGCAGCAAAAAAAAAAAAAAGGGAAAAAGTTTGCCGCAGATCTTGCCGAATTTCACGCCACGATGATGTCAATGCTGTCATCGTGCTTGAGAAATGTGGCTTATCTCGTTTGTGAATGGGTATATCGCAGAAAATATTAACGATAGTGTGGTACAACTAGATATACATGGCTACATCGGAAATGGCGGAATATCATTTTAATTTTCTCATTTAGTATGTCGAATCAATTTGCTCAATTCGAGTGAGTCTCCTGTGATGCGAAATGTCGTACACACTAAACGTACTACTACACTAAGCTTCGATGGGTAACATGTACCAGATCACGCATTTTTTAAGTAAGGTCTACAACGGTATGCACTTCTACCAAAGCACCAAAGAACGAGAATAACTACTAATATTCTTGTTCCTCGAATTATCAAAGTGGAGAGAACAAAAAAATCTAACCAATGATGTCATAGACCATGTGAAGAAAAATAAAAAGTCGTAGCGTCTCTATAATTGATATTATAGTATTACCGTACATTATCGTCGCCAATCGTTCTCTACACTTGTAACATCGTTATTGAAGCTATGAAAAACTTTTCTTTTCTTTAAAAAAATTTTATAGGCAAAATGTAGCCGACCATAACACATGCATAATGTCCATTTTGCCACAGACGATTGCATTGTTTGTCAATGACACGCTTCTCACTTTTACTCATTTTTATGACACCCCTTAAGAGGTGACGTTACTCAACATGTTGTCATTGTAATATTTTGTATGACAAGCAAGTGACTTTTGCGTTCTTTTTTTTTCTTTTTTTCTCTTTTGAAACGTGATAATGTTATCACATAAATGCATATGATACATTAAGATGATTCGGATTCCTTATTGGCTACGTTAATTATGATACATTCACAGCATAAAGCTTGCTTTTTTTTTTCGTTGCGAAAAGAACTCAGGTAACGTAATAAAGTACAATTAATACTCGGGGCCGATTAAACCAATACACTGTAGCATGTCTATTTGCCGTATTGTTCCGCAACTTTAATATAAATATTTGTTGGTTATTAGTTTACTATCCACTCATATTCGAATATCATACTTAAATATACATTTAAAAGCAGATAAATACACACATTACCATCTTTACACAACATGCCCGCATATAAAATAGCGAATAACAATACGCTCGCTTATTTTTATTTTACGATTTCTTTATCTTTATTGGGATAACCTTTTTTTTCCTTTGTTTCTGTGGCACTTACATAAATAGTCCAGTCGCCTAATAAGTGGAGTTGGGGCAACTTTTCCTGTCATTCCTGTATTCGATGGTGATGTAACATGTGTTCTGCCCGAGTATTATACTGCACATTGGACTGTTCCAAATGCAATACGCATACATTTCTCGGATATAAAAGCACCCGCCCCCACTTCTATTGCTTGCAGCGCGGCAGATCTACTATATCGCCAGGCCTTATTACGACGTTCATCGTTGCCGCTCTCCTTTCGTAGATTTACCCTATACTAGCCGGCATAGAATGGGGAGTGCTACTATAATGGTCCGAGGAAGTTGCCTCCACGGTTCAATAAGGTAATTAGTCATAGACAAGATGTCTCGTATTGTTAATAGAAACACAGTAGACACATATTAGTGGTATTCCAATTTGTCATATATTAACGTATACAATTGTTAACTCCCTTTTATTCGTGCCGTAACTTTTGTCCTCAATAGTTATGAATAAGAATCGCATTGTTATACGATATGTTACTGGCAATGGACTCGACGCCCGTCCGTTTCAATCCTATTGGAAACGATGCAACCATAAGCTGTTCCCCCCACATGTCATAACCCCTACTCTATGGAAAAAAAAAACAACAAAAAATTTATTTAAAACGGAGGAGGGATCCGTTCGCGTACGATTTTTCGAAACATGTCGTTTGAAGTCAAGGGAATTAATGATAATCCGCTGGCTTCAAATAATTTTAATAAGTTTGTTTACTCGATGTTAAGCGTTCCTCGATTGCTTGTAAAATAAACTCTTTTTCGGTGGATATTAAAAATAACCGAGTTTTAAGATTGGGATGGCGGAAATTACTACTTGTCGTGGCAAAGCTTAATGTTAGAAAAGCTATACATCTACTTTTGTCTGGGCCCACAGAAATCAGTTTGAGCCTGGGTTGATTTGATACAGCGAGCAGACGATAATTGAATGTCCAGTTCTTGTGCGTTACCTACGCGCATTTTCATCATATTTCCTGATAAGAAATGGGGTTAGAATAATTAAATACAAATATGCGCTTTGTCCGTCTCATATGCGCAAGAAGGAGAATTGGGCTCTATACTGCCGACACCGCGTAACTTCTACGAGAGAACAGCATATGTCTAGTTTAACAATGCGCAATAATCTGAATTAATCAAAAATATAACATCGTCATTTATTCATCTACATTTCGGATGGTCAAAAAGTTTCGGCGGTGAGTGAGGTTCGTATTTTTGCTATGATAATGTCTAAATGGGCAATAAATGCATAAAACTCTGTAATATGTAACCCACATCTTGAAAAGTTGTAAATTTGAGCTATAATCAAAATTCTAGCTCTGAAAAACAAACGACTATTGAGACCTGTTCAATGCGAAACGTTATACTGTGGTAAACTTACGCCATTGTTTTAGACAGTTTTCTTCCGTAAGATAATTTACAAATAAAAGCACAAAAAAACAGTGCGTGACTTGGTTCTACAACACTGGGTATACTGGCTAATTGTCGTACAACCTGTACAATAAGATTGTACTAATAAGAATGACTTGATTTTAATATCTGTATATTTGGATTGGTGTTCGATACTACCAGTTGATCATGGAAACTTATTCACAGATTAATACAAATTTATTCGGTGTCGAATATACGGTAATTGGTGAATTAGGGAACGTCAATAAATATCTGTTGATTCAACGGGCAAACAGCGAGATAACTTAAAGACTATTGTTATTTCAACAATATCAGACAGGGCATAACGCCAAATGCGATTAAAACCCGAATATGATACGTTGATATAGCATAGAATTTTTAGACATACAAAATGGCCAATTTGAAACCGAATTTATGTCAAATTATTTTAACAAATTACGTCTACAGTGAATCGCTCGGTCTGAGAGCCAATGTCATGTGACGTATACGTACAGTAACGGAATACATTCTTTTAGAAAATGGTGGAGACTAATTTTGCTGAATGGCTGGCTCAAAACTGCCTAAACCAAGTTGGCTAATTTTCTATTGAGTCGCGTGTTAACGCAATGATTATGTGACGGTTTGCAATAGAAAGCATAGGAAATGGAATGATTTGATGTTTTACTTATGTTTTGGACATGTTGACGGTTAATCTGTTCAGCAACATTGAATATACGTCTTCTACAAATAAGTAAATAATTACTAGGTACATTCTGTTTCCCGTAGTACTAGATTGTGCTTGCTAAATAGAATACGTAAAGGTATGCTCACTTGAATGTTTGCTGTCTTGGCACAGTTGTAACATGCCGACCATTTGTGAACATTCAACTGTAAACAGAACGCAAAGAAGCCAAGTGTATGCGTTTAACGATGCAAAGCGTACAAACATTTACCTAAAATGATGAATGTACTGCTAGATTCTATGTACTATAAGAATATTCCTTTATTTCAAATACGATTTTTTGCGCATAAACTTTAAACCAGCAAAATTGGTTTACGTTATTAGAATATGATATCATACTCGGTCTACTATTCAAATCATTAATTAAGATCGCTGGATAAAAGTTTGCCCAGGGCTTTTCTTCCTGTTCTTTCTTTTTGTGCAGACAGTTTAAGGCAAAACTTCGACAGTGTTACGGCATATTACTCTATTAGTTCATGTTGATAAGCTGTTCAGGTACCAAACAAGCGTAAACAAAAAGGATAAAACCTTGAATGGGTTAATAAGAACACAGTTCTTAGCTAAACAAGTAGAGAATGTTTCGTGCATATTGTAAATGTGCGATGTAATTATCAGTCGGTGTCCCGCTTATGTGATGAGATTGATATGGAGATGCTGCACAGGGAATTGGAACAGGTCAAAATATATTGGGTAACCAAATACTATAACAAAGATATACGAACGTTACATTATCATCCATTGAAAAAAAAAAAAGAAAAGAAACAGGAATAGGCACATTTACACCTCATTCTTCCCTATTGGTTCCCGTATCCTGAATGATACCCAAAACCGAATTATTTACTAATACTGACACTAAAACAGTGCAGAATATATCGTATGATCCACTAATCGACATTAGTAAATACTATATCGAGAAAGCTTGCATCAATAGCCACTGAACTACTGCATAATGGGAGAGGGCAAAACAATGCCGGATAGAAGCCCCGACAAACAAGTATAAACAAAAAAATTGAGTATGATTTGTAGATAAAATTTCATGCTGCAGGGAGGCGTCTTCCACGTATGGTTAAATTAAGATTCATAAACAATGATCAGAGAGAAAAAAATTGGTCTTCTGTTCTTGGCAAAATAAACAAAGCATTCTTCATATCGCATCGTGGGTAAAATGCATACGATTCTTGCCTACGCAACAATTTAATTGTACATAATTAACCTTTGAGTAGCTCTTCCGTAATTACGAACACATGTTATTGTAGATAGACATGTAAATCAGCAGCGATGCTTTTAAACTCCTCGATATAACTGCTAACCTGTTGCGTTTAAATTTTATAGGTGACTTGCAAGTATCAGACTATGAAAGTAATACGACGGTGTTAGCGGACATCTGAACGGTTACAGTATCATTTCTAAATATTAATATCGGTAAATCAATGACCTGTCTGCGAGAAATCCAAACAATTAGGCGAGTCAATCAACGTTATGTTCAAGTAATTCGGGAATATACTCGTAGACTTATTCTGGCACGAGTAACCTTGACATCATTTTACATGCAAGAAAGTAAGAACAAAATTACAAGTATGGAATTATGTTGATGCGTACTTTATTTATACAACTTACAAAGATACGAGAAAGCTATGAAGAATAATGGTAAGAGATGGTAAATGCATAGTTTGCATCTCATCCATGCATTTAAAAACTAACATCGAGACTTACTGTTCGCATTAGTATACGAATTTATCACGATTTGGGTCAATCTGCAGGAAACTATACATAAGCTGTGCATAAAATTATGCGAAACGCATGGTCCGTGTATAAGCTGTGTGTACCTCAGCTGGGGATCTGGACTGAGACAGATCCAAAACTCAAACAGCATATACAAGGTATTTATACGTTATATAGACGTCACTATTGAGTTGCGCGCTAACCAAGCAGCAAGGTCAACGTTGATAACTCGACTAATCTCTGTTTCTTGTTCTCATTCTGATTAAGCAGGCACTATCATGTTGGACAACAATATTTTGTTAAGGTGTTCATGACATGTAACATTACATGAGTAGTTTGTGACATTATTTCATATATGTTTGGTAAATGTTGCAGATACTATATCGAACAAAACTTTACGTTAAACTTGCACAAACTGGCGCGATTGTATTGTCAAGTTTCTGCTGACAACGTCTATATTAATATTTCAAATGTGAAATAAGGCGCGCATTACGCACTTGCTTATACCGGGAATGGATGCGATTAAAAAATTTTTAACATTGGGAGACAAAGAAATCTGAATTCTATGAATACTACTTATTAGTTCAGAGCAATATTCAATACTTTGTAATTCAGTTTGATTGGTTTATTAACTCCAGCTAGAACTATCAATCTGCACTCTTAGATTGATGAATTATCGACACATCCCCTATTCGAATTTTTATTTTATTTAAAACTTATTGTGCAGGACACATAATAACAATTACATCCATCTAAATACCAAGTATCTTAATTAATCAATATTCACATCTATTTCCATTATCCAGTTTGATGATTAAGCAAGTTGCACTTCCTGTCTTTTTAGATCATCCTTTCAATGGTAATAGTCAACCCATTTAATGCAGTATGAGCTTTTGTAATACAATTCACACTCTTTTTTAAAGTCTCCCATGACAATCCAATATAAGGATGACTAGTAAGTGACTGTGTGCTTCTTTGGGGTTATATATATAATAATAATTTGGGTAACAAGGGTGTATCTTGTCTGTACTTATAAGACTTGTTGATAATAAGGAAGAGTACATCTTCTTACTAGTTCTGAACTAAGACAAGAAGTTGTTGTTTGTGTGTATAAGGGAGCAACTGGTTCTGGAATAGGATAATAATCTGCTATTTATTGTAAGTATAATTATAATGAAGAAGCTCTGGCATTAGTATTAAGCAACATATTGTTCTCACTGAGTTTTGATAATCTCTTTGCCTGTATTTTGCACTTAGTCTCCATGCTTGCAAATTTGTTTGTTATTGGCTCCAGCCCTCACCAGTGTCAATAAACACGAACTCAGCATCCTCATCATCCCACCAGTTACCACCTATGTCATCATCATTTACATTATCATCATCTTTATCTTCATCATTATCATCATCTTCTTTTTCTTCATCATCATCATCATCATCATCTTCATCAACATCTTCATCTTCATCTTCTTCTTCTTCGTCTTCACCTTCATCACTTTCATCATCATCATCATCTTCTTCTTCTTCTTCTTCTTCATCTTCATCATCTTCATCTTCATCTTCTTCATCATCTTCATCATCTTCATCATCATCATCTTCTTCTTCTTCTTCTTCTTCTTCTTCACCTTCATCACTTTCATCATCATCATCTTCGTCATCTTCATCTTCATACTCGATGATTTCTACCCAACTAACGAATTTGACCTTTTTTGCCGTCTTTCTTCGTTTTTTTTGTCCTTCGTAGTGATTGATCTTCATCGTTCGTTTTAGAATAGGCCGCGGTGACGGCGTTGTAGATGGGAAAATCATTGTCGATAATCGAAGATTAATCGCCAAATGCCACGGTGCAAAAATATGTAATAACGTGACTTCAATACAAGTCTATCCAATTGTTCAGTTATTGAAAAAATATATTTTTGAACAAATTTAGTCGGTATTTAACGCATACTACAACAATACACGACAGGGATGCTTAGACATATGGTCAACTTTATTTGTTACTATTGTTCTACGTGTATATACTGATTTCCTGATGTTTTCTGCATTCGAGTACGTCTCCTTACGGGCAATCTGATTCAACGCCGTTCATCACATCAAGTCTGCTATGCAGCGATAAACATCATTGTCAAACAGTGAGATTAATACAATTATTTTCGATTAGTTCATATTAGCTCAAAACACGACCTTACGCTTTATTAAAGCGTCAATTAATGTCGAAAGCGGCTAAGAATTGCTAGAATACGTGTTTACTACTATAATATAAGTTTTTAAATTAGAACGCTTCAAGATGCTAATTTGCTTAATCTTTAGCTTAATACCGTCTGTATTCTTTGAAACAGAAGCGACTCTTTCAACGAATAGCGTCGTTACCAGCAGCCAACAAACACGGAGAGTATAAGTAAAAAGGCTGATATTATTTTGATTCGCCAATTGGAAAAGTTTCCGAATTTTTCCTCGATGATAATGTGGGGTGATGACTTATATTTTTATCTCTTGATCCTAGTTCTTTACTTCATGTAAGTATTTTTATTTACTTTCTAAACTACAAAACGTATTATTGATACATAATGACACTACGGTAACGACCTTTGACAATGGAATTTTATGCTCCTTATGTACAACAAAGGAGAAAACAATGTGGCTGAAAAATTTTTGGCGAGGTTTTGCTTGATTTATGCTGTGGCTCATGACAACTAACTTGTAGTTGAAATTGTCTTAAGACAAACTTTTACATGTTCAATATTAATATAGGATTATTTATTATTCACAAAAAAATTTTCGGTTCTTTTCCATGATTTTGGATTTATATGATATGGATAGGCTATGACAAGTTGATGTTTTTAATACAGCAAGAATTTTGGTATCAAGAGGTGAAGCTTACGAATATATTAATATGGGATTTCTCCTAAAAAAAAGAGAGAGAATTCATGCATATTAATATTAATATTAATATGCAATCAAATCACAGAATAAGCTTAATATTAACAATTAGCTTAAATTTTACCCTTTTTTGACCAGATATTAATATGCTATCAGTATCAGTACTCAATGTCTGATTAAGTTTTCATGCGATAGAATAAACCTGTCTCATTAGCATTATAAATATTTTCAAGATCATATTCAGCTAAGACCTGTTGCAACCTTAATATAACCTCTCCTCTGCTACTGTATGTCTGTAATATGTAAGTTATACACTGTTTCCTCCCATGAAGTGTAATTTGTAAATACCAATCTGTTTTTTGAATTTATACTATTTATTATTATTATTATTATACAGTCACTAATTTTGACCAGCCTGATCATGCAACTGTAGTAGTTATAGTAGGGAAGGTCAACTGTATTAATTATAATATAGTCATGTCTTTGTATTATCAAACTTTTTTTCGAAAATTAAACAAAGAGTTTCAAAACAATACAAATACTATTGTCACATACAATTACATGATACAATACATTATTATTATGGAGTTACTATAAACTTTTTCTTCAATCTTTCTTATTCTATGTACAGTATATCTGTTGTTCTGTAACAAAAAACAGAAAGTTTCAGAGTTCAGCTGCCACCTCAATGCTATCATAGTCAGTCCTATTCTATTACTTTTAATTATAATGACTGTCCAATTTCTTTGTTATTATTATTTAAAGATGACATTGAACTGATAAATTTAATTAGCTTACTATTATGGCTTGTCTCAAGGTTAAGACTTCGTCAATTGCATCTGAGGTAATACATTGATTACAACACAATACTTTGGCATTCTATGCTCAGTTATAATGCAGCAAACCATTTGATTCTTATATTTCTTGCTTCTTGCAATATGATGGTAGAATTGTGAAGGTATCGGTATTCCTTGATAAGCCGGACAACCGCCTACAGTCAACTGCCAATAATTCGACCTCCGATAATTCGATTTCGCCCGTAATTCGATCGCTTGGGCAAGACCCGATTTTGTTTATTATTGTTTTCCTTAAGTACGGTCTGCCGTTAATTCGACTTATACGTTAATTCGACCGTCGAATTAAAGGCAGTTGACTGTACGTATCTGAAACGTAGTTTACATTGACACTAACCACATCCGCTTTAGTATTAGTGAGTATGGTAACACATAACAGTCATAGCACACAGTACCGTCACCCCTTAATGAGACTTTCTAAATAAGGCATTAACGGTTACGCGTAGTATCGCACCTTTTTAACTAACTCTCTCATGATTCCCCCCCTTAATCTTCTTCACGATCTTAGAAAAGTCCAGAGGATACGAGATTGGGTTTGTGAAGCTACCAGAGCTATTTAATGATCATTGACATTAGAGGAGTTGTTATTAAGACAATTACGAATTACGGGAAGATTCCTGATCATTGAGACATCTTGTCATCATATTAACGAAGGCTTGGAGTCACATCAACGATAACGATATCAAAACCAATTGTACCCAGTGCCATCCTTAACAGCCGTCTATTTGCTATCCGTAACGTTGCTCTCAAACAACGCACTCGTTCATTCAGTTGTTTGGTTATTCTTGCTGCAACTGCCGCATTTAACGACAGCTGCTCTATTCGGCTTCTCATCCAATCTTGTCATCCTCTCTGTACCTACTCACATAATTTTCGTAGCTTCTACAACCCCCCTTTTTCTCAACTGTATGATTCCAAACAAGATGTCATTTTTCCGATCGGTCCGCCTTTCATTCAATGATATATCGATTCCTCACTTCTTTCTCTCCCGTCCTTCGTTTTTCTTTATCCTAATCATCACTTTAATCTCTCTTCCGGGAACAATGTCTCAACCTACACCCTATTTTGACCCATCAATCCCCTCCTGCGTGGCATGCCAAAAGGACTATTCAACTTTTGATTCATGCATTAGCTCTTCAGCGATACTTCAGAACTTTTGGAACGCCATATTTGATCCTGTTGGATTTTTCAATGCTTTCAAATGTGCATGCGGCGATGCATTTCTCAAGGTGTATCCGTTATGTCTCTACTGTTTTCAGCAGACTGGACAAACGAATACCTTGTTGAACACTTCTGTGCCACCATCTGTGGAACAGATTAGAGAAACATGTCAGGCAGGTCGTGCTCTTACCGGGAATGCTTCTGGATATGATCAAACAGCGACGTCTGGGCCCACACCGACTGGTAGTGCGTATGGCGGTGCTGAGAGGCTTGCCGTGACGAGATGGGGTAGTCAGATTTGGTTTATGGTAATTGTAGGAATTGCTGCTTTGATCACTGCCATGTAAAGTTGTATATACAGTATGTTATACCAATATTATTGTATTTATACTGGATGATTTCCTGTGATTTCAGTTGCAAACTGAACTGAATTGTACACATATGTTACAGTATACTGTATTTTTAACGAGACAGGTTCCATAATAAATGCACTTATCTCTGATACTCTAATGTTTATATTACGATGACATTGTGTTGGCTAGTAGTGGTGAGAAGCGGTGTACTATTTTCACTGGTGACTATTTTGAAGGATAAATTGTTCTGGTGATTCCATTCTTTTATTTAACAGCCACAACTAAAAGACATGCATAAGTTCAAGTTCAGAATAATGTGTTGAACCGTCAACTTGCGCTTGGGATAGACGCAAGGATTAATAATTTGGCAGAAAGCCAATTTATGATGCATACCTAAGACGACAAAATTGTGACTCCTAGTTATCGAAGGCTCCTATATGATGAGATCAAATTCATAAACAGCTACTGTAGACATCAGTAACATCGCCAATGGAAATAAATATTTAGTATGGAGAATATTCACGATAAGGTATCTTTCGTTAGATTTATTCCAACTTAAACCATAATATTTGTTCAAATTGTAGTTGCTCGGCCTTATTAACACGTTCGATAAATATACAAACCAATTACGCCATATTAAGGCTACTGACATGATTTAAATAAAAACAGTCCACATATAAATTATTTCACCGACAAAATTTCCCAACATTATCCTTTTCTGGTAGTTTTGTCGGTGAAATGAACCTACCGGATGCGATAAATGCAGCGTTAGATGACGGTTAGGGTAAAAGATAAATATTGCATTGTTCTTACGTTTTGAACTAATTCTATTTTCTTCCTCCACCCATTCTTGAAGGTTTGCTGAGTGATCGGACCCAACGCAACGATGCAAGTTTTAGGGACTTGTTCTTAGCTTTAAAGGATGGTGCTGGTTAGAGATACAAAATGAGTCGGTAATGGTCATTCGGTTATAAAATCACTAGGTGACGGGTAAGTAAAATTCGAGGATTATATTTCGGTCCCATGAAACGTCATTTCTTGGATTAAAAGAATTAATTTCGCGACGTAGAGATGATTCTGCTTTTTCAGCGCTCCGATTAACTTACAAACTCTATTGATGAACGGAGTATCTAACTGTTTACAACAAAATAGATGGAACATGTTTAATTGTTTCCCCTAGAAAGAATCCAAGTACCTTATCGTTTCGCCTTAGTTGAATGTATTGTATGGATGATTCTATGCTCTTATTAAATTGCACGTCTTTATAATATATATCGCGAGATTGATAATTATCGTCACTATATCGAGCGATTTTATTATAACTGACTTGGCTCCAGAAAAAGGGACCAATTTCAAGATTGGAATGATAGTTCATTCCGGCAAGTCCGCATGCTTAAGGTACATTGATTCATAAGTTAGATGATAGTAACGTATCACGAACGCCAAATACGCTTTATTATAAAGTTGATTCCGATAATTTCAGTTGGCACTGTTCGTTGAAATTGTATTTACGGGCTTTTACACAATTCTATTCATCAATATCAACCAAGAATCCTCTTCACTTTGAAGAAAATAATATATATCAACACACACTATACA
This sequence comes from Paraglomus occultum, assembly GCA_910592205.1. NCBI lineage: Eukaryota > Fungi > Glomeromycota > Glomeromycetes > Paraglomerales > Paraglomeraceae > Paraglomus > Paraglomus occultum. The sequence goes on from CAJVPJ010000009.1 coordinate 27,133, forward strand.
CTTTGTCAGATGTCAGCTATAGGTTCCAAATGCAAGTACTTTGAAATAATGCAGTATCAATGCGATCTCACTGGCAAAAAAATTGTTTGTGTACCATTTGCTAGAATCTTCAAACGGTAAGAATCAAACTTCATAAGCCAATGAAGTTTGAACTCTAACGCTTAATCATTATTCACGTTCCTTAGGTGCGTAGGCAGACCTACAATAGAAGTAACCCCGATATACGATACAAATGGTGATCCGGCTACATCTGCGTAAGCCTCGTCCGTTCAATTAAGGCGAGAAATGCAGGCTTTTAGCATAACTAGTATCTAACCATCCGTATTTAAATCATTTACGATTTTACTTTGAAGCCTCCCAATCGATGATCGTCTCAAGTTCAAGTTCAAGTACCGTTCGGAAAGTTGAACACTAGTAGTTCGGCGTGAGTGGTTATAGAATGAACCGTATGAATTTCTTATGTCATTTATAGTGAACAAAGTTCAAATCAGTAAACTGTCAGCAATCGCGTTTACTGAAAATGACAAGATTGTCGTAGGAAATGTGGTATTGGGTTTAAATCTGTATATTCCTTCATATATTCGTTTGTAATGACCAAAGAGTAAATCAATTCCCAAAGGTATGTTATACTGTTGCTCTCTAAATCCACAAAGTGAAATCGACACGAAGGAATGCAATCAAACTTGTTACGATAGTTTTATTAGCGTTTCTACTCAAAATCAGTTGTCTACCTTTTTGTGTCAGGAGAGCAGTTTATGATAATGTCGCGGAGCATATAATTATCGGGAGAATAGTTCGAATCGGTGCAGGCATAGAGCAGAACATAGAGCAGGATACAATTTATGATCTAGAGGTAGTCGGTTGCAAACTATAAAATACGATACATTGTTTAGTTGGAATTCTGTTTTGTAGTGTGCAAGTTTTAAAACCTCCAATATCTGCATATGATTTAGTCTCCGTTTTTATTCCTCTAATGGGCAACCTTGCTGTTTACAATACTATCGGGCGTCATCTTTTCATCAATAACCAATGGCTTTGAGTGACCTCATTGTTGCCTCCCAAACGGCAATAGCCGCCGCATTTGTGGGAAATGATCTCAGTAAACACGGCATGAATCCTCGATAAAAGCCATAGACACCCTCTATCGTGTGTACAAGACAATAAACATGGATTAGTTAATCATTCAGTCTCAAAAGAATACTAGTTCTTGAACACCCACCTGTAATGTAAAGATGCTTGAAGCATTTAATCCAGCTGGGGTATTGAAGTGGCTTGACATCGGGTTGTGTCATGATCCGATTCTTCACAACGTCTATTAATACGATTGTGCAATTAATACACACTTGTTCAGTCATTCTAATCGCAACCATTTCACAGACTTACCAAAAGGATACGCGCATAGCCAAAATGTATTGGCTGCCATCCCGCCAGCAAGGCCATTGATTACTGGCTCGCTTAAACCCGTTTTGCGCAAGTATGAGGAGTAAAGCTTTTCAAGACGACGAAGCAGTTAGATTACGAAAGACAAAAGACATCAAAAGTTTAACTGAGAGCTTACTTCATAGGAACTCCAAAGCACGCTGAACCATGACCTGAAGACGTTTTTCAAACGTTAGTGAGGACTTTTTCGGGCATCCAAAGTCTACAAATATCTCCGAAAAATATATGCACCTGTGAATTAGGGTTGCTCCCATCCCTTTCCAAAGTCCAAACACACCATTATTGCGTATCTTCGTCCAAGATTACGCATCCATCATGAAAATTAATAGTTAATAATCTGGAATATCAATCCGTAATGTGCTTAGTTCCATTAATATCTCTCACCAATAGTCCTCTAACTCCTCTTGCCTTCTCCTCGCTCAACTTACCAATTTCTGGGCGCAATCGATCGGGCCTGTATACGTTTTTGTCGTTGCATCGTACTGAACTTGCAACCTTGCCTACGAATAATATCAGTCAATGTTGATTATTTATCATCCTGTATGGAATTCTGTATATTCTGGCTGATAATTATATTGGAGAAACAAGAGACAAGAGTACTGATAATTTGCCTTTATGTGTTCTACCGGCGTGGCGATACAAGATACCGCGATACCAGCACCTACATAAAAAGCAGAACTCACTGGTAAATGTGAGAACTATATGTTTTAATTCAGTTATTCAGCGATAACCAAACTAACCAATCCCAGCTAATGCGTGTTGAAAGAGTGTTAATTGTGCGGTTGGATCATCGCCCTTTAAAAATAACCGACAATTATGAAGAGTTCCAAGCCTGTTTATAAAATGGATGGATTATGTATTAATGTCGTTTACTCATTATATAATATGCACCTATGATCTGAAGCCTTACATTATGCTGTCCATGAACATCCACCCAATTAATGGAGGTGTTGCACCTATTAGACACGTACGATTTTGATTTATATGAGGTGATTACATGCCTGCGACTCTTAGGTCGACGTGTTAAAGAGCAAAAAACCTTTATACAGTGCAAAAACGCCCTCCTTTATAATTAATCTTTTAATTAGCTATTGTTGATCTTGATCTCTGATAAATGATACCTCGAAAACGACACGTTACCTTTCGTATTGTAGACATCAAACAGTGAATCGCTCCGCGAAAGCGACCATCGTTACCGGATGTTTGTAACCGTATTTTTATAGTATCTTCAAACGGTGAAACAAGCTATAAAAATAATCCTCTTTCTCTGTTCCTATTAACAAGTTCTCCTTCACGACATACCAAATGGATGTCCAACGCATAGTTTAGTAACACCTGAAGTAATGCCACCAATGAATCCTCGAAATCTTGCCGGTTTCTCCTGAGTTTGTTCTGCTGTCTGTGTCTGTAGCATATGCTGGTGTTGGTCTTGACCTTGAGGTTGGAGCTGGGGTTGAATGACGTCTAGATCGTTCGAATGGGTGACAAGGAATTAAACTGGAATGGTGTTGAAATCACTAACCTACAGTCATTATATCAAGAAAATTATTCAACTTCAAAGTTTTTAAAGTCTAATCAGCTAATACTATAGAGTTGAGTATTAGCAAAACAGAAACGTTTTGTGCGACTTGGCACGATTATCTGTAAAGCAGATCCATATTCAAGAAATTATTGCAATCTGCAACTCGGGACAGAAAATCTTTTTGGCTCGTTACGTTTGCTTCTCGTTTAGTACACTTTTGCCAATTTTGTACACGGTCGTAAACACTATGGCCTTGTTATCAAATCTATAATATAGGAACGCTTACACATCATAATTGGCTTAAATTACTTCATATTTCGCATCCCTCTTCTCATGAGATTTTGCTGTTTTCTGAAGCCTCCCTTGAAGAATTAGCTTCTGCGATGACGAATACATTTATCGCTGAAGTGTCTGAAGATGTGTGCATAAAATACACACGTTGCACAGTAGCACCGCTGGTCGCTTTGGCTGTCCCAACACTTATAATTTTTCCAATACGTTCCTACCGTTGCAAAAAGCCAAATTTCATTACGAATTTAAAAGTGAAAATACCACGTACCTCCAAAACAATGACTAGTGGATTGCGTATTCAGCGAGTGTAATAGATGCACTAGTTTTTGTGAGGAATGACCACGGTTTGTACAGTCCGTCATATTTGAGGTCCCATGATATATGCTTTCTTTCTTATTAATTAAGCAAACAAACGTCTAATTAAGTTTGTATTTATTGCAAACATTGAAACACATACCATGTTCAAAATTATGCCGAATTCTCCTGGCCCGCCCTAACTTCTTAATTGTATTACGAGCTTTTAAATGTATTCCTGCATTTGGAATGGTTTAACTTTAGAATCGCGATATCATCACCGTTCAAAAAGGAACTTGTAGCAATGCTCTTCCCATTATCTTTTCTGCTATTTTAGATGAGGCTGTTGATAGACCACTACAGTCTGTATGGTGTGTCAAAATTTCGTGAAGCACAAAATAGATAATAACAATATATTGTGAAGCATACAAGTCGTTGAATGAAGCTGCTATCTTACATTCAATGTCGTCTTTCGTCCGTTCACAAATGTTTCTTTGCCAATGAAATTCTCACAACTTGCTTCATGAAGGGATACTGAAATCTCTTGTGGAAGCAAAGGGGTTTCAGTTGTATGCGGCTTGATTTTTATAATCTCTGCTTACTCTTGATTTGTAAATACATAACATGATCGATGAAAATGCCCTAATTGTGACAAAAAATTTATTCGTTCCAAATCATTATAAAATGTTATACGTCGGAATATTTACAATAGCACTCATAAGCGTATAATGGTGCGCTATTTAATTGCTAAGTTAAATTTACACTCACTGGACAAAAGTCATTGTCACCATGATTTTTGTCGATCAATTAGTAAAACATATGAAAAATCTATTTTTTCGAAGAGCTCTATTGTACGTATCTGTTATGTAAGTCACAACGATTTTTGTACCATTTTGAAGATAATTGATTGTACTTTTCGTGAAAAATGGTGATATGTTTAGTCCCGTTACTGTTCCGAAGCTGCAGTTCGATAAAGAGACAGTATCGATGTTACACTAATAAATTTCGTAGACTGTCATATGTGTAACATGATACTGTCTCTTTATCGAACTGCAGCTTCGGAACAATAACGGGACTAATTTTTCACGAAAAGTACAATCAATTATCTTCAAAACGGTACAAAAATCGTTGTGACTTAAGATCACCTTATGTGATTCTATCATCAGCTGACAATCATATCATCATATACCAGCTTCCGTTGAGCAGCTTCTTCGATATAAAGGAATTTAATATTGAACTTGGACTGAGAGGCGAACACACCGATGCTAAACGAATTCTAAGCTGCTTAATACTTTATCATTCGCTAATTGATCTATTTTTAGCATCGATATAATTTCTAATTGCTAATCTATCATTACTATTGTTTCGCTTCTTGTACTACTATTTACGATTGCTCGCTTCTACTCCTAGAATCGCTTCATTTTCTTTATATAAAGTAGCACATTCAGAACAAACCCAAAAAGGTTTTTTGACTAGGGACCACTCTTTTTCACTTATTGGGGAACACCCACCACAATGTCCTTTAATTCAATTTCTTGCGTAACTATTTGCTTCCGTTCGGTACTTGTCTTACTATTACATTCTCGTTGTCGATTCTTGGTCGATCCTTGGTGACACCGTTCGTTCCTCATTGTTCGGCTTCCGATCCTCACACAGTCCTGAAACGATTTTCAATAACGACTCAAAACTTATTTTGTTGGAAAAAAGAAAGAGTTTTAACCGGTTTATTGGCTTTTAAAGGTATTCTTCTTTATTTTAGCAACAATGCCACACGTATAAGCAAGACGCTTTTGGTTGTATTGTTTTCAGTATTCTTGTGAGGAACTTTTGTTCTTTGGACTTAGATCAAAAACAAATTTTTTTGCTACTTTTTTAAAGTAGTAGGAAATGCGAACAACCATGACTATTAAACTAACTTGAGAAGAGTATCAAAAGATTAAGGATATTAAGGGATTGGACTTAGAATTCTGCGACTACGGACATTTGAATATCCTTAATCTTGGCTGCGAACCCGAGCACTGAAATATTATAAGCTGGATGAAGAGGATAGTCAACAGCCAATCATACTGCAGTCTTAATCATGTGACTGCCCTTTTTTTTCGCTTATAGCACAAAAGTCTATGTCAGTACTTTCATCCGTTATATCAAACAGTGAGTTTATACCGGATTCTTAATTAAACTTGCAAAAATCCGTTATAACGACGGTCTTTAATTTATTTTTCACGGTTATAACATGTGTGACATAAATTTAACTTAAGACTAGAATGTTAACCACATTTTTCTTGTTTCAAATATCTGAGACTGCCTGTTTTGATATTTTTTATCCTCGCTTGCAATATATTGGCAGGGTTAGCTCTCATACGTTCACATAGTTTCTGCTCTGTAATGCTGCTAAGATAACGCGAGTTTGTTTGTTTACATCACTTTGCTGAGAAACGTCTTTTCCTTTATTATTTAAATCGATAGAGCCCTAGGTCGACATAATGTTAAAATTGTACAGTTGCTAGATACGAGTAGCAGAAATGGAGGAAAAAACCTTGTTCTTGTACTTAATCGTGCATAAAGGCCTCGTATAATATAGCGGACTTTGTATGGTACACAAAATCCGTTGTATCGAGCTAAGCTAAATTAAGACAAATTAAATGTCCCGCTATAAGACTTGGTCCCAGCCGTGTAAGGCACTGTGTATACAGAAACTCTGCACTGTACTTTCAAATTCTGTGCTGTACTGGGGGTTTTTTTTTTGAATTGAGCTGTCCTGAATAAATACGACTGTATTATCGCATTTGATATGTACCATCCCCAATTGATACGGCACGGTATCTATTACAACACTACAAGTCTGGAAACAACCACGCCATCTTATAACTCTTGGGTAAAGACCGCCTTTAAGCGAACGATTAATACAGAAGTTTTTAGTACAATAAGGGTTTTGTGATACGTAAGACACCACGAGTGGTTTTGACCAGACGGTAATTGGGACACGCCGAAACTTTTATCGTCTTCTTAAAATAAACTCGCCATCTCTTATAGTTTAGATTTTGTCATTCTCTCAACATCTTTTTTTTCTCTTCGAAAAAAGCCTTCGAAACGTAGAAGAATAATTATATTTAACATTTATTTGCAATATTTATAATTCAAACCAAATTCTAATCATAATAAAGTATTTACTATTAATTTAATCAATCTTCCTGGATTTAATTCGAACTTGTAAGTCGTAAAAGCTTCTAAGAAGTATGAACCTGGTTTTCAAAGAAGCCTTTTCATCAACCAATTCAATGTCCAATTTGTGGTATATTATAGCAATCAAACATTTAAGTTCTATAATAGTCAGTTTTCTGCCAGGACAAACACGGCGACCTCCTCCAAATACCACATACGGCATTAACTTTTCACTCTTTGTATCATCAAGCCATCTATCGGGATTGAATTTTTCGGGTTTATCCCACAATTCTTTGCTGTGATTTATGCCATGAAGATTTATGATATATTGTGTTTCTTCAGGCCATACACAACCTTCCAGAACATCTTCTGCAGTGCTGTTTCGCGCCGTGTAAGGTGCTGGCGTAAGAATTCTAGATACCTCTTTGAGAATAGCTTCGGTATAAACTAATTTCGACAAACTTTTGTAATCAAGCTGACGATCGCCCAACTTTTCAAAGAATTGATCCAATTCTTCGCGTAATCGTTTCAAAATATCAGGATAGTGTGCCAAGTAATAGACAATAAAGGTGAACAAATTGGCAGTCTACAAAAGTAGGAAAAGAGAGAAAAAAAACATGATTGTGGTTATTGTTAAGTTTTCAAATAAGTTGGCCATTGCATTCGTACCGTATCCATTCCGGCGACCCATGTTTCCCATAAAGTTCCACGAATTTCCTCATCAGTCAAAGGTTTGCAATGTTCTTCATCAAACTTGCGAAGACTACGATCCGTGTTTATGGTAATCATCGAAGTCAGCATATCAAGCCTAAGCGGTTGGTCTCGAGGTGTATGTTCGATTTCTTTTCTTCGTTGTTTGATAATTTCATCAAACTTGTTAAACAGCCAATCGCGATTCTTTAAATAGTTCTTGTTCGTATTGCTGAGAAACGGCAGATAGTTTCGCATCCATGAGGGAACAATTATAAAGAAATAAATCCCAATGACCAACGTTCTAATGCTTTTAAAAAGTCTGGTAGCGTTTGTTAAATTATTGGTAGAGCATTTTTTAGGTATTTTGTTTTTTGATGCCAACAATTCGACGTGAAGTGCTTCAACAGCATGTATTTTTTTTCCAGTTGTGAAATGTGTTATAGAATCGGTTGTAAATCTATGAGCCCATTCTACGAGATCGGTTTCGAAACAGCCATCGTCATTTGATGCATCTTTCCAAAACTCCATCATCTCTTCGACCAACCGTTGTGACCAAATAACAGCATACGCCGAAAAGCTTGGTGTAAGTAGCGCTCGCGAAATAAATTGTCGGTTATATTTCCAGCTGTTTACGTTATGATTTAATGCGACGCCTTTCCCTGCTATATCTAATTCTTCTAATCCGGTCAAATGCGGCACACGTCTCATGTATTTTGAGTGCAATGAATAGCCGAACATGCTAGCAATGTGTTCGTATTTACTTAACATGATAAATCTTTTTGGCCCAAAATATATTTCGAACATGTCACCATATTTTTCTCGCATGCGTTCAGTGTATTCAATGAAATTGTCGAAACCTCGATCAGTAATATTGCCAACAAGAGGTAAAGGAAGAGGACCGGGGAGTGGGTTTTCTCGTGTAAGGTAACTAAAATAAAAGTAACCGATATATATTATAAGCAATGTTAAAAGGAAGAAAATTAAATCGGATGTTCCAATTGAAAAATAAAAGAAACTCAATAAATCCATTTGTTTTAAAAAGGGGACAGTGTTTGGTTTTCAGCGATGCCAGACACTCTCTATTTATACGACAATGGTTTTGGTGCTTTACAAAAAGTTTACGTTTGTATTAAGTTAGCACACGTCTGAGATAGGCTTTGGGAATATAAACAAAATTGAAATTAGCTATTTGGCGGAAATACTTCGCTTTTGCGAACAATGAATCGAATAGCAAATGGTATCATGTCTATGTGTGTATATATATCACGCCTCCGGTAAAGCCCGATTTAAAACTCAGTATATGGAACGGAACTCTTTTTACGAGAGTATGTTGTCTGTTACCAAAATTGGCTCTGAACGGTAATGATGCTGTTGACATTAATAATACTTTAAAGTTAAAAGTTTGTATGTCCCAAAAATAACCGTTTGATCAAACTTTCGAAACAGTTATTGGTGTTTGCCAAACTCAAATTAACTCTTAGACCGTGACAATTACGTAGTTTCCAATTGGTTGATCCAATCATCGAAACAGCCATTCGTGCGTAACTTCCAAATTATCGTTTTTGTCATCCCTCGGAGAAAAAAATAGGCTTGTTGTGCTAAAATTAAAACTTCGAATAAGGATTCTTTTATCTATATTATAATCTCAGAATTTGCCATAGTTGTCGTAATAGCTGTCAAAAGAACAGTTAAGCCATTAATTATAACTATTTTGATTAAAATACATGCACGGTAGTAAACTTACAGGTATGTGGCATATAAAAATAGCATGTACCGAAAACCACAGTACATAAAATTCTCTTCTAAAGTATTAGACATACGCGGAGTACATGAGAAAAAATTGCATTCCGTTTTTAAGCAACTAAATTGTGACATTTCAAACGTTTATCGGCACAGTACAGCGCTATTATGATTCGTTTGCTTTCATCACCAACCTCTCCGTTTGATTTCAAACGACTGCGGTCATGTGAGAATACTTAATATTGCAAACGCGTAGATAACTATGTACCTTCTCTGTCTTACAGACAGCAAACTTGTGGGGAAAACAAATATGATCCAAATCGAGCATTGTTAAAGAGGCTAGCGGGTTTGGCATTTAAGATTCTATGTTAGACCGCCAATCCAATGAGGTTAGCTTACTCAATTGAGCAACTTTTAGTATGCTTAAACCAGTCCTCAGGCACGCCACTGGATTTCATAGTAACAGATTTGTTGTCACTCAGTAAGAATTTGATATACGCTACGAACGGAAAGAGAAAAAAGTGTATAAGGTAGACGGGAGCTTTTGGTTTTCTACAATGTATGAATATCAGTATGGATATCTCCAACCCAATAACATTACCAAATTATTGATATGAGAAAAACTGTTGGCAAGAATAGTGTATAATTAATACATCGCTATGAATGCAATAGTTATTTGTAAAACCATTGTTCTGATACTCATTACCTAATATTTATACAGCATTACTCACAAGTATGAACTTTTAACGTACCAAACGACTCTATTCGACCCATCGTTGTGAATCCACTACCAATGCAGTGGAATGATTAATATACAGAATTGTTATGCTCCAACAAATCTGCGGAAGAATCAAGAAGTAATTTAAAGCCGACAAGATATATCATGGATGGTAAAGAGTGATTAGAACACAAGCAGGTCGATAAGAATGGTATTCAAGCAAATTGGTAACGATTATTATCAGTATCAGTGAACAAACATCTACCATTCGAAATCTTTATATTCGGTGTCTTATTGCGTATACTTCAGGTCCCATGAAGACTGATAGAATTAAAAAAAGTTGTAGAAATACCCTTACACAACCTGCGATACATTATTCACGGTTGGCATTCATGTCGCTACCCCGGATTATTGCAACGTCTGATTTATTACGAGTTTACATAACCACAATTTGTTGATCCATACAACCGATACTTTCAAGAGAAGACAGGTGGAAGAGAGGAATCGTTAAATGACGACAGTTGACGAGTGACCCTAATTGAAGGAATTATTAGAACCTTTCTCCAAACATCTCACGCTCACGTATATACTTCGTGGTTTGAACAACAATCCTCCTTCACCCAAAACACTACTTACCCATATCTCTATCATTCAGTTCCAAAATTCCAGTTTCTCTTGTCTCGTAATTATTGCTGTTTGAGCTTGAGCTTAAACTCCTCTCGTCTCTTGACCGACGGTACATGGTAACCATACCAGAATGCATAACCGCCAGCGATTCCAAGACCAAGACCGATAGAAATATCCAGAATAGCTGTTTTCTTTAGTTTACCGATGATTGGAGTAATAGCCATGATGTAACGAACTCGAAGTAAGAAAAGTGTTTGGACTTTTTTTCGTTTTTGGAGTTTTTTGAGGATTAGCTTAAAGATGGATCACACCATATCTGATAATGGATTGGGGCATTATACAGTTGTGTCACAATCGTAGGAAAAGTTACCGCAACCAATTTGTACGCGAAAGATATGTGCGCAGACGCATACACTTTGTCTGTCTTTAAAGGTCAAAGTCATATGACTTCCAAGGGGTATTATCCGAGTAAAAAGATGTGTATGCGTAGTAAAGAGTAACTTTTCCAAGCCATTGTTTTGGCGACATACAATCCAGACAGCATTTCCGAAAAAAGCAATCATCATAGAAAACGCATGAAATCCAAAGGACGGACAAAAATCGAATGCTTGATTGAGAAACAATTAAAAAGCGGCAAAATCCGTGGAGGATTCAAAAGCTTTATTCCCCAAAAAAGTCCTACACGAGAACTCTAGCATCAAATTGCTTCGCAGAGATGGTGTTTTAAACTTTCGCCAATTCACGGTAACAACATAGTGGGAACGAGGAAGAAGTTGATAGGGAGAAATGGTTTACAGCATTGACAAATAAACAGATAATACCATCAATGCCTTTCATTCCATGCAATACTCTGATATTTTATTATTTATTTTTCAATTATCGTATGCACTCAAAATATTAGAGACTATTTGGACTGCTATGCTGTGAAATGGACTTTGAACCAATTTAATAGTTGCGATCAGCGTATTTCAAAGCTCCCCCCCCCCTCCTACCAAATATCGTTCAAATAATATACAACTTGGTATACCGTCCAACATTTTATACAAAGGAAACCTGCAATCGATTACGACAACGTCAATTAATCCCACACCCGCGTAGCCTTATGCAAATCTACTACCCCAACCGATAACCTCTCCCTCTCCAACTATGTTCTCGATCGCTCTGATTCGTTTGTCGATTGCTCTGATTCGTTGCTCGTGTATACGCAGTACCGTATGGTCGACTATATGTCGAACTTGCACTCGGAAAGAATCTGTACAATATACGTGGTGTGGTTAGCCATAGGCGACCCCCAGTTGCAGGATACTCTTCCTTAAGCCAATGGTAAATGTAACCGGTTACTATGCCAAGGACCATATCCCAGGGTACTTGACCCTGGAGAACCAGAAATTCGTATAAAAGAAGAACGGCAGGGAAGTACGGTGCCTGCAAAGAGGTTTATAAAGAAAAATAAGAGCTGTAGTAGATGATCATTATGTAAACGAAGTAGACGGACAAGAGGGGGAAAAGAGTGAAGAGAGCACCTTGAATCTCAGACCAAAGAACAATGCGACCATCGTGTTTCTGTTATATTGTGACCACGTGTATACAATTGCCATTATCAACGAGGCGTTAAGTAAAAGTAGTCTATCAAAACCGGCTGATATCATGAATCCGGCGAGTATCTGCGAGTAAGAAAGATCAATTATTGTTGGTCAAGAACAAAATAGACAAATCGAGCGTAATGACGTAAACTTGTGATTAAACTTGTCCTCCTAACACCAACACCTTCTTCCCTCTTGATTAACTCAGGCATTAAATACGTAACAGTACAGATCGCTCAACGGATCACTATGACGGAAAGGATACAAGTATCAATCCGGCCTCAAACAGAAGGAAGAACACATAATCGGCGGGGCGTCCTGCAAATTTCGACGTTTCGAGATCGAATGAATATCTATACAGAAAGTATAGCTGAAAAGCAAAATTCAATCCAAATTTTTGGAAGAAGAATGCTGTAAACAGTCTCCAGACTTCGGGATATCGTATCTAAATTGAATACGGTGAAAAAGTGTAAGTTGTTCATTATCTGTTCTTTGGTTTGCTATCAGATCAACCCAGCAGCGTTAAGTTCCATTTGTTTCTTCTTCTCTTTTCCCATTCTCTTCGTTTCTTCCGCGTAAATACCTTTAGCACATTCTCTGGTATGAATATCAAATACCAGGGAGACAAAAGTATTGTCCCAATGAAGACTTCGACCACAAAAGTAGTGAATAAAAACTTTGTTACTGGCGGTAGTGACCTATACCAGAACACTGCCTCGTCTTGAAACGTGGGCTGTTGTCGCTGCCCGTGTTGGTTCATTGTTTCATTTTAATGTTTGTAGTTGGAAAGACTATCTACCATAGAAAATATGTGTTATAATTACCACGTGACGGATAAGATTTCGTTGAACCAAAAAAGATTTTCGTAGAGGATCGAGGTAACTTATTACTAAAAATACCTTCCATTGCTTCTTGCTCTTCTAGTTTCATAATTCTGATGTTAATCTTTGCCCGATAAAGTTGTCAAAACAAAGTGATATTGATATATTGTCAGCGAGTTATAATTATGTTGTTTATTGCAAAAAGGAAAAATAAGTAAGAACGTAATAAAACTTGATAAAAGCAAAGATTACTTGCTTATATCAGTAATTATTGATTGTGCATATTGATCTGTAGCGCAATATTTATTTTCACATATACTCTTGGTTAATTGAGTACATGTCGATTTAATGTCAACAGAGCTAACTACGAGCTTTATTGCTCACTTCGGGCAAAGAACTTTTGCGCGTGCGCTTAAATATTATAGGGAACAGGTTGATATAATGACATGACTGAGAACCTTTCTAGTTAAAACAAAAAAAAATATTTTTTTCCACCCAGTAAATTGCACTTCAAGTACAAAGTTTAGTTTAATTGACCAACATTCTGCGCTTGTGATTTGGAAGCTACAGGTATTCTATTTACCCCTATCAGTAATGCTTCCACAAAGGCGTGGGTTGTAGTCTACGGAGAGAGCTTAAACTGTTTTCTAATAGATCGAAGACTGCGATCCAGAAAATTTACCTGCACAGTATAAAATATTTATAAAAAAAATGAGACTAAAAAATTTTTTCCTAACACGTGGATTGTATCCGAGTTCAGGACCCGTATCAAGGTATATGAACAGAATAGTTCGTTAACCTGATTTTAAATACGAAATTAAATTGTGTTGTTACTTTGCAACAAAAAATTTTATACTAGTGAGCATAAATAAAAAAATTTTAATTACAAAAAGTTGGTGGAGAAAAACATTCAGTACAACGAAAATGACAATGTAAAAATAATAAAGCCACGCGAAAAAAGTTTTCGGAATAGAACGCGTGCCACGTAAACGTTATTTCTTCCCGAAATACGCGTCTAATCCAAAAAGTCATCTAACACGTTTTGTACGCTCTAACCTTATGCACGTAGCACTGAAAAAAAAACGCAACTGCATAACTTTGTAATTCGCACAATTTGTCTTACTTGTTTACACTTTTTCGCTTTGCTACTAAAAGACAATGACAAAGCCTTTATTCGACCAACGTCGCAAGACCATAGCCTCTCTGTGGGCAAATGGTACTTAGGATGCCAATACATTACATAAACTAACTTCTATTTCACTTTCTACGATATATAGTTATATTAAAAAACTTAAAAATGGGTATTTTTTGGACCCTAAACCACGTTCTGGTAGACCCCGAAAACTCTCTTCCAATCAATGTCGTCATCTTGGTCAACTAGTCTCAAGTAACCAATACTTTACCTCTACCAAGCTTGCAAATATATTAAATAAGCATCATCCCGATCTTAATGTAACAAGTCGTACAGTGCTTAACGAGAACTTCACAATTTACAATACCATTGCACGGTCCCAAAGACTGTGCCTCTTCTTACTGATAAACACAAGAAATGCCGTTTAGAATTTGCTACAAAATATAAAAAACAAAACTGGAATAAAGTTATTTGACCATCATACAAATGTTTAGAAACACCCAAAAGGTTTATTATAAATCTGGTAAACAACCTCCCCACAAAGCTATGGTAAAACATCCATACAAAATTTATGCTTGGGGTGCATTTTCTGTAAAAGGTTCAATAGAATTTTTTCTTTTTACAGACATCATGAATGGTGCTCTGTATTGGGAAATTTTGACTAAAAATTTGTTTGACAATGCCAATAAAATTATGGGTAAACATTGGGTTTTTCAACAGGATAATGACCCTAAATACACAGCCAAAGCAACGAAAGAACTTCTTGCACAGCGGTGTCCAAAACTTTTGGATTGGCCATCAAATAGCCCAGATCTAGATCTTAATCCGATCGAAAATTTGTGGCAAATTCTAAAGACAAGGGTTGAAGTACAAATCAATGAACTTCTGGTAAAAAGCAAAAGATCACTGTAGAGATTTTTCGTGAAACAATTCAGAAAGAATGGGAAAAGGATTGAAAAAAGTACATGTTAATTTGGCTCATAGCATGCCATCAAGATTGAATGAAATAATTGAGAGGAATGATAATAAAATAAGCTATTAAGTAGTAATAAGTAAACCATTGTGGAGAACATATCTGTAAAGTTTAATGGTTTTTTGACCAGTTTTCGTTGCACAGTTAATAAAAACGTTATTCCGAAAACTTTTTTCGCGCACTGTAAGTCGGTCTGTTTACCCCATACTAATTTTTATCACATTTTACATCTCTCGTCTTAAATACACTAATGAGAAATCTCACACTTATTCAAATAGTATCCTTTTTTCTTTTGTTTATTACAGGGAGACGTTTCCTCCAGCAGTGGCAAATGCTATAATTATGTCAGCAGTTTGAGTAATTTTTGGCATATAACCTGGCATTGGCACGTTTTATTCTATTTGGCAAAAATACATTAATTTTTTCTTCTTGCCGTTGTTTCCATTTGGATATTCTTTTACTTAATATAAAATTCAAGGTTTTGGGAAAAGTTTTCATATTTTCCAGTAAATTTTTTCTCCAATAAATTATTGTCTCAATTAATAAACTTTTACCGCACTGTAAGGGCTTTCTTTCCTTAATTCAGAAATAAACCTGCTGATTAACTTGTGCATAAGTTACCAATTAATTCTGGACTCTAATTTTTTATTAGATGCAATGAGGCATTCAATACTAATACCCAAACTTCCCAATTCTTTCACTGCAAATCTTCAGCTTCAAAAGCCGTGACCACGTAAATTATCACCTAGTATTAGTAGAGTGTTGTCATTTACAATATAAATATATTGTTTAGTACTTTGATAATAGTAAAATAAGTTTAAGTAATACTAATAATGTTTCTTATAATTTTTCTATAACCAAAAAGAATTGTTATGGTAATTACACTGTGACATAAACGGCTGGGTTTCTGATGGCTGCTAAGCCATTAACTGTAGTCCTCCAAGACTTAGACTGGTTAGTTCAGTTTGAAAAGTTGATCTTTCCTTTCCTTAGTCAAAAAGTAAAGAAAAGCGGTTTGTTTCGTTAATGTTCCTGTTTGCAAGACAGTAAATTATTATTATTAAATTTTAAACTTTTCCCCAAAACATGAATTATATTTTGATCTACTACTACGGTATTAGTATATAATTTTTCATACCCATTAAATGGTCCTAAATAATCTTCTTTGGTAAAAATCACGACAAACTTGTCGCAATCTTGATGAGCCTAAACCATACGCATTCAGCGTCCTAGTGAATTTCAATACGTAAACTTCATTCATGCTAATATTTGTTCGGCCAACAACCTGTTGTTACTATACGCTTGCATCGGAGAAAGTTATCTACGTATCTGACGTTAGAAATTAGTATGAATAACGTTAATTATAAGATTGTTGCTATTATAGTCTTAATAAAAAATATCAAACGATAAGGTAAGCTGAGATGTTTATCGATTGCTTTCACTCACATTATAATACATACTTGAACATTTTAAACGGTTCCTTAGCGTCATGAGATACTCTTTGAATATTATGGTGTACGATGTTACCAGCGTAGCTGAATTTCGCTGTCGAAAGCGATATAGAGACAATATGGACAGAGTTAATATGCAACGTGACGCGAAGCATCCTTATTCATTACTCGCATCGGTAGTGTTGACTTCCTGAAGGAGTTTGTCATTATTCATCGGAAAACTCAGATTATTGTCTCATGTAGGAACACGAGTCTGGTAAATACAAAAATATTAATCTAGAAGCCCATCATAAGCGATGCGAAAGTATCCGCCATCGCCCACGTTTATAACTAACATCGATCCGAGTAATTTATTTGACGAGATGCTGAGTATTTTGTTTATACACTGTCATAAATATCTTCTCTGATGAAAGCTTTTGGCAAGAACATTGGAAAGCAAAGCCAATTAGTAGAAACGTCTATTTGTTATGTACCAACTGACCTTCAGCTAGTTCCATATCGCCTGAGTAGTCAACGTTTGCATATACAGTGCCTGCGTAATTTGTGTCTGCGTAATCCAGCAATTGCTATTACTTTGGGTATACAGTACGAGTGCTTGTTCAGTAAGAGCTCGATTGAATGACTGAAGTCGTGCAGTCTTTGAATTTTTACTTAATGAGCCGAAGGAAACTTATACCGATAATCGCTTGTCATCTGTAGTTTCTCGGATAGCTACCAACAGTGAGTAGCAAAAACAATGGATTTTGAATGAACTAAGATCAATAGCATAGTTTAGATGGCATGTAACGAAACCAAGTCGGCGAACTAAATTCGTTATGAGGAATAGGACAACGTTAGCCAACGATCTTACAAAAATGAAGCTATGGTGGCGCTGTTGCATTTGCAAGAGTATGTAGCAAACGCGATGAAAGCCAGACACACAAAATTGACAAAAAAAAAGGTCACCGGTTTGTGACAAACAGAAAGGAATAGACGTTGATTATCTTTCTCTTTTGCCTTTTTTTTAGTAATTTCCGTAAACTATTAATTAATACAATAAATTCAACAATTGAAATCAGGTCAAAAAAGTTATATGCTATTGTTAGGTAATTGTTAGGAACATAAAGAAGTCAGATTATTCTTAGTAAATCTAAAGTATAAAGAGTAAAAACCTGAATCGACTAAATAATGAGAATTAAGCTACTGGTTCATTATGAACAATCGTCTTTGAAACGATCGGTTTATTGGTTAACGCCTTTTGTTTTGAAGTTTTTGGATTAACAGACTCCTGACTCCTAGGCACAATTTTGTTTTTTGTTTGTCTTTTGTTACAGTCTGAAACACAGGATAAATCATCACAAGACGAAGGCAAAGCGGAATGTCAGAATGTTTTTGGTCTGATGATTGATACGACTCTTCTAATTTATTAAATGTGTAATGTAAACATTTGTCCATACCAACAAATGCATTAACGTTAACTTCTTCCGTTTATATAATCAAACATATTATATTATGAATTATTTATTACACAACGTAAGGAATTGGTGTCTCGACTGTCCCGCTATAATTAATATAATCCAAGGCCCCCAAACCTTAAATTCTTTTGAACAATGTTTTATGCATGGGTAATCCCGTATACTACAACTGTCCATATAAGGATTAATGCCAATGCAAATCCATCCAAATATGGATCATACGACGCTGTAGGAAATAAATGATGCATATAATAATAATGCTAACAATCATCTTAGTATTATTCTTACGATCATAGTACGTATCTCGAGCTACACATTCGACTGCCACACAAAAACAGTCTGACACTACCCAGTCCGGTGCAAGTACGCAACACATTGACACAAATTCACAACATGCTAACATCCATCTATTTACATACTATTCTCAGCGGTAGCGTCACCTCACGGATCATCCAACAATCATACAAACTAATAAGCATGTTTCAATATGCATATTGATTACATACAAATTACGTTAATTAATATTAACTATAAATGATTATTCCGTCTCTCTTAGTATTGTTCTCACTGGCCACCTATCTCGTATCGCTGTTTCGTGTTCTACTTTTTGGGAAATGACCACTAAGATATGTGTAAGGTTTTTTTCATGCTTTTACACGCAATACATAGTAACAGATGACAAAAAATCTTAAACCGAAAAAAAGTTACAAATGAGGTAAAGCGAATATACAATCAGTGACAGATATTCGGATTAGAAACAATATCTCTCTCATTTGCTGTGTATACTTTGCAACAACACAACAACGTCAACAACAACAACAACAGCAACAACAACAACAACAACAACAACAACAACAACAATATAATAACAACCCCATCTGTCAGTACCCGTCCACCCACAACAAAGGCCCCGTTCTTACACAATAAAAATTGTGTCTCCGTTCATCGCCTTTTACAATGTAATCGCGAATGTATGCTACAAATCATGATAAGATGTGACTTGGCAATTATACTCTTGTTGAACGTACGCTTTACCTGTATTCTATGTAAAGATTGTGAGATACCTTATGACAAAGAAGACGCCTGTGCGTTTACAAGGAACGGTCTGGGTAATGCGTGTGATTAAATTTTTACGCATAAAGATCTGTTATGCAAGATAAGCATCTCATTTAACCGACGAGAACAAGGTTTCTCCTTCCGGCACCAATAATTGCATTCCTTGTTGAGACAACAATCCACTTCAAGAGTCATTTGTTTAATTGCAAATTTGTTAAATTGGTAACATTTTTTTTTTCATTTCCCTACCGATCAACCCAGTGCAAAGATGGACTAGTATTGTTTTCGCTTATTGGTAAGCAAAAGGATAAAGAGTAATTCACACAAATACAATTATTGGAAAACTTGTACGCGATGGGTAGATCAATGAAAACTAGCAAGGAATGGGGGGAGGGAAATGAAATCGGGGGGTGTGGGATGTGAATGGGGAGTGGGGAGTGGATGAGGAGAGTCAAATAGGAACGGAACGGGGGGTGTGGGATGTGAATGGGGAGTGGGGAGTGGATGAGGAGGGTCAAATAGGAACGGAACGGGGAGTGTGTCTACAGTTAAATTTGTTGCTTAGGTAATAACGAATATAGATTGCACATAATTTTTTTGAACGAGATTATGATTGCTTATTGTAGGGGTCGGCAATTCCTTGAGTGTCCAAGTTTTTTTTTTTGACCCTATGACAAACAATTCTTAACCTGCTTCTCTTCTCTCTTCTTTATTCTGAATTGCATGAGAAGTTTTCCTAATCGAAAAGAGTGAACAATCACTGTCTACCTAAATTTCCTTGTTAATTTATCAAATTAGTCAAACAAGACATATGTGCATCGTATAGCATTGTGTAGTATCAGGCATATCCGCATATATGCATGCAAGTTCTATTTCATTGTGTTAATGGGATTTCTTTATTATGGGTAATAGAATAAGATAAAGATTCGGATGTTGACGTGAAGCATGAAAGTGCAGAATGGATATTATGAAGGGAATGGTTGAAACAAAGGAGGTGGGAAAAGTGATCAGATGGGTAGTATTTTTTTCAATGGCTATTAATTAACACAAGAGGTTAGAACTTTTTGATTTTTAGTCGCTTTTTAGTTAGCCGTGTACTTTATTCAATGACGACTTGACAGTTCTTTATTGGCTCATAGTCCATTTAGAAAAGCAAGATATTATCCCTATTGATGGTAAATCGGGTTGTGGAGAAACTGTCAATCACTCCGGGGAGGAGGGGGGGGAGGGGCATATTACAAAATGAACACTGTTACATCAAAGATTATTTGGACATTGTATCCTGATCGCTCCGCAGCATACAATCAACCCCCGCTCTTATTCATATCTTGCCATTATATGCACATGTATGCATTCTTACATTTCATCGGTCAGTCCATTTTCTCCCCCGATAACTAAAATGAGCAATAAGTGTAGTCTGGAGGCAAGCCTTTACAATCATGGTAAACAAAGCGCACTGACCCAGGCCACGAGGTCTTTCTATCGGGCGTTTAACCTATTATCCATAGTAAATTCTCCGCAGATATGTGTGAATTTAGAAATCGAGGATAGGGGGGGAGGAAAAGAGGGGGAGGGATTTTTGACAGTAGAACGGATTAATACAAATATATTAATAATGAAATATGTAATATATATAATGTAATATATATAATGTAATAGATGATAAGATTATTCAATATATCCGATATACAATTATATACAATGATATACAATGATATACATACAACGTACTTCATGAACTATATTTAAACATATTCTATTGTCAACATCTTGTTATTCAGTGCTAAATCCGTTACAATCACAAGTTGTCATTATGGAATGGCTTTGTCACATTATTCAAATGTATTATTTGTATGACAATGACGTAGATGGAAATCGGATTGGAGATGGCCGAGCGATTTTCTTGGGATGGCTTAATGACACTGATTCGGGAAATAATGGTCCATTGTTGTGATAGCTGAAGCAGACCGTGATGATGATGATGATTTCAGTATGAGCACAGTGAAAAAAGCGTGGGCGTCTGTTATGACGCCAAGTTGGCTTAATTTGTAATGAATGATTGGATAATGGTAAGTATATTTTTAGATATACATATGTCAGTGCCCATTGTGAATGTTGGAAGAGGGAAAAAAATAAGCTCAATGGTACAGAATTTATTTAGTGGGGGTGGGGGGGGCTGAACGTGAATGCACCTTTTTTGAGAGTGTGGGTTTGGCGTATATAATTGCTTAGTCAGAATGGATGCTGAATAAAAATATGCCTTGTGTGCATTGTGAAGAGATAACATTAATATGACATAATTAGTAGTTTAGTTAATAATCGCAGCATTTGTTATATTATGCGTTTACAGTACATGCTATTACTCCATTTGTTCGATATCATGATAAATAACCCCTTATTATCACGTGATACATGTTGTAAATGTTATCACTTTAATTCCGAAAATCGGCGATTGCATACAGAAAAAGATAATCATTTTCTTGTCAGGGAATTCTTGGGTGATGTAATAAATTCCACAGTTGATTATTAATATGCGAGTAGATCTTTAATCGATCTGATAGTCTACCACTGCTATATTACATTAATCACCACTACTACTACCCACTACCCACTGCCACTACTGCCACTGCCACTGCCACTACCACTGCCACTACCACTACTGCCACTACTACTACCCACTGCCACTACCATTACTATTGTCCACTGCCCACTACCACTGCTACGCACAGCCACTAATACTATTGAGAGATCTATTATTATACTCAATTATATTGGTATCACCCCTAAACTCGAATATTGTGTCTTTCATTCTTAATCTCATTCTTGAATTCCCATGTATAGTATTGTCAAGTCAATTCCGCATTCGTGTAATACGCATACAACGATTGACATCACTGTTAACACAATTAGCCTCATATCGCTTTGTCATTAACATTATGTCATTACCCTAATTCGTCAGTTTTAACATCTCAAGTTTCCCGCCCATTTTGCCAAATAAAGTTTACAAAACTGACAAAAATAGATAACTGAATAGTAAATGTTAATTATGTGGCAATGACGAGAATAAATAGAGGAGGGGGGGGTGGTGAAAAGGGCTAAGAATCATCTCCGAGTGTGCTATTGTGAGTTGGGCCAGTGAGGGCCGTGTGCGCAATAAGCCGTATAGAAGGAAATTGGGCTGGCCATTTACGGTGTTAAAAAAAGCTGATGTCGGTACAACTCGAGATTATTAACGAGCGGATCGAACGTTCTTGTTAGATGTGTTAATAAAGTCTTGTTTCTATATGGAGTTAATTACAAATGGTGAACCGAAATCATGTGCACGCCATTGGTAAGATTAGATAGGGTTATGGTTGTTTATTCGTTATATGATTGATATTTTATGTGACATGTGATGGGTATAAAACTCGTGTGGGTAGTATTATTACTATTATTGTTGCTGTTATTATTAAAATGGGGGCCACTAAATAACCCAGCATGATTTATTACCTATTTCTAGCCAACCCCAGTGATTGACCTCATGTGTATGCTATTAATAATAACTGTTCTACATCAACATAGGTTCCGTTCCGACGTTGCCTAACCAAATTGCAAACATTACCTAAAAACCATTATATATTTATCATTTTGTGCTCAAATAACTTTTTCCCGTGTGTTACACGATAACTATATGCGACATTACTGCGTTAGCGGTTAATTCGTTGCGGACGTGTATAACAAACCATCCAAAAGCAGAGTAAATGACCAGTCCGAAAAGCCAACCATCATTGTTATCTCGAGCGCAGAACAATGGTCATAGGGTCAATTAGATGTCCCCATTCAGAGATTGATAAGGAACAATTTGAAATGTGAATGACGAAAAGATATAACTATTAACCGAAACAGATAAAAATAAAAAGAGTTTTTTATTGGAAATATTTATAGCTATGTGATTACAGTGTAGTCATTAAATGCGTGTTGGAGCGTCCAATCTGTAGAGTTTGAGCTTAATTCCGTATGGTCGTATATTGATTGGTTTTTCATAGACAAATCGTATCACCTTCATAGCCAACTTTTTTCAAACCATATATTTTTTCCTTCCCTCCGTCCCCCCCTCCTCCCACCACCACCACTACTGATGGACAAAGCAAGTCGAGACAAAGGGTTTTCTTTTACATCGCGAGAGGGGGGACAAAAAAAAAGTTCCCAACAACAATCTCATCAAAACGCCTGCGATTGACATGGCTATCATATATTACTCCTTATCACACCACCATTGTCCTTCCTAAAGTATTCATCTGGCATATGTATATTCCCCCGGCATATGTACATTCCCCCATTCCACTATGACAATACCCATTTCAAACCCGTCATTATTGTTTATTTTATTACTAATAACATGCAAATAGAATCAACCCCGAATTGACGTTCGAAGAACTCTTCATATTAATAAATGCATTTCTTTTAATGTGTATATGAGAATTAATCATGTGGTATTTTTTTGTCGCAACGAGTTAATTATACACGGATCATCAATGGCGTGTATATGTATATGAGTGTTGCGTGATTGATGGTTGTATGGTTGTATGGTTGTATGGTTGTATGGTTGTAATGGAAGAGATTATGCTTCTAGGAACAATCGTTCATATTACATTGATATTTGTGTAATAATACATTAATTATGACAAGAACATGATTCTCTTGCACTTGGAATTCCAATCTCTTGACCGGTTCCCCCAATACGAATCGCAGAAAACACGGACGATCTACGGCTGTAATAAGTCACTGTTAACCGATGCTGTGTATCACTGTTAATATTGATGTGGGGAAATGCCGTGTGATTCATTGATAAGAATGATATACTAACAGGTAGCGGCAGTAGCATATGGTGATGAAACGATGTGAAAGTATTTCCATATGATTCATACCATAAACAATATAATTATGTAGTTTAGCTTTACTTTATTTATTTATGTTACTTATGTCATGTATATATACATGGTTATTTATTTATTTATTTATTTATTTATTTATTTATTTATGTATTTATATTAGATTACATCTGACAGAAATACCGTTATCTCTAGGCATCGATGATCATCCATTATCCTATTGTTGTCTGATGTTAATCCCCAGTTGAAAAAGAGGCTAATTTGTACTTTTTAGGCAGTCAACGAAATGTCTAAATGATTTTAACAATAGATAGTATGTTGTGTATCAATACAGATCAATTATTTATTATTTATTCTATGGGGTACTGACTATTAATAGTAAATTAATATATATCATGTCACCAATACATATAGTACAAATTACAGCGTATCATCCGTTATTATACGCCTGTACTATATTATTTATGTAGTTTATATTAACACTGCATATCTTTATACTATTCACATTGTATCTCATTGCCCATTTACGCTATTAATTGTTCACTTTTCGGCTATTGTCGAAAGGCTTCTTATAAACTAATTACTTTATATAGTGTTTAAGATTGGTCAATTCACTGCGTAAGCCACACAAAAGCATGTCTTTCGAAACATCGAAGCATAAAATAAGAATATTTCTTGTTGCATTTAAACATATCGGTTAAAGATGATCACATATAAATAACTATTAAAGTAATTTTTATTGCATGAAACCAATGTCTGGCTTTTTCTATTGTTTTCGGCTGATCCGCAGCAGAAAATCAACAACAACCGTTCATTGTTATTGTGTGGGGTAAAAAAAATTTTAAGATAAAACAAAAACACTATGGGTTGGCGATAGATTATTGGAGTATTGGAGCATTGGAGCATTATGAGTTTGTGACAACTAAATAGCGTCTTGTCTCATTTATCGATAAGTGGCTTTCATTGACTAAAGAGTCAAATGGCGGGAAAAAAAAGTGGTCATTTATAATTAATATACGCTATTAGATTAGTTGATTTTTTAGGCAATAACTAATACCATACCGTTAGCTTAGCTTAGCTTTCCCCCATCTCATAAACAATGTCCCTCAGCGTATTATGCATGTAGTCTGTGCTTTTTTTTTTTCTTTTTTGCCCGCTTGCTGGAAAACAATCGCAAACTGTTTACTATGATAGTAAACAAGAACAATCGGACGCAGTAAGCGAACAATTGTACGGGTCAGTTGAGAACATCAAATCATTGTGACTTTTCGGGTTTCTGCGACGTTGTGTTGCTATTGTCGCAACTCTATGATTTTCCGATGTGACATCTCGGATACTATCGACATAACACCGGACCTATAACGGGCTATCTTTAATGACTATCACGTGATTCGTATTGTTTTGAATAACAAGGGTAGGGGAAAAAAAAAAAAAGGACAATGACGACAAGAGACAAATTCGGGTCGAACGAAATGTAAAAAAAATAAGGCTGTGAAGCATTTATGCCAACGTTAATACAAACAAACGCATCGAAATGTAACAGTTCATTCGTAATAGCGTCCATTGATTTGTGAATTAGGGTAAGGACAGTTATTTATTTATCGAACGATGACGTAGAATGAAAAATGGTAACAAAGCTTTATAAAGATGGTTTGTCTTTGTTATCTAAATTACATGTAGATTACTACAAGTCAATAAATAAATGAAAGAAAGAAATGCAACGTGGCTGTTGCAGTCATGTATAATTGCAGCTAATAAAGATCTGTGGCTATTGATATCTATATACATATTGATTCTGCCATAACCGATGGGCCACGTCTCCAAAGGCGTGGGCTGAATGTGATGTGTAATTAAATATATGTCATTGAAATATGACTGACGTATTATTATCGAATCATCATACAGCTTCTATTACAACGAGATGATAATATTAATTGTTGTGGTATACGTAATGTAATGCAATCGTACTGTAGCTGCTGTATATCCGTTTTTACCCACACTATGATTGATTCGGGCATTGACAATAGCGACGAACAGGCTGCGAAGACGATCGGTTGAATAATTACGACGATTAGACAATGTCTATTATACAGTACCGTAAATGTGATATTTAATGATAAAGCACCATTACTATCATTTTGTCGATATCGTCTACCAGCATAATTGGTTATTTGTTCTTTTGATATGCATTGTGTATCGACCAAGCCGTTACCTCATGTTTGCCATAGAACCAGCGATTATTTTAAAATATCACATATATACAAATAGAATTAAGATATAGGATTTCTGACGATAATGTGACTATATTGTTATACATTGTTATCGTTACTGTGCGCATATGGTATTGTGTATGCCTTGCTTGATATTGTTGAATAATATGTCATAGTGTTGTATATTAGGGGGTAATTTATTTTGGGGGTGAGGGGGTTCGCAAACTTGAACAAACTTGGGGGGGTATTCTGAGGAAAGATCGTCAAAATAATTATACAACTACTATATAATGGACTTTTTATACAGTTTATACTAAGACCGCACTCAATTCGAATATCCCCATTGTTTGGTCGATTTATAAATACCGCCAGTCTGCCCACACATTTCGGTCAAGACTTCGAATCAATATCATAAAAAAAAAAAAAGAAGAAAGAAAGGACAACAAACAAGACTTATTGTTCTTACTATCATCTCTACACATTATACCCATCACTGCTCGGTCAAACTTATCGGTATATTACGCTCAAACTCAAACGTATGTTAACAAGCAACTCGCAAGAGTTGACTTGCAATTCTTATTAATATTCCGCAGTCGGTATTACAATAAACGATAACAATAATACTTATCTGTATATATATTTATACTACAAAATTTTATATATAATCCACAGTCATAAACGTTTCTGATCCGCAACAAATCAATCGATATCCTAACGATATTATCCCAAAGATCTTCCCGGATATATATATTCTCTCCATTTATATCACATATCACGAAGAGACATTGAACATCCCCACACCACGACAAACACGACAATAAATAATCTAATCCTTCTAAACAAAAACATCCCTTTTTTTAATCTAAACACCATCACTAAAAATGAAATCGCGCACGCCAACAAAACGCGCCTTGGCCGAGTCACAAACAAACTCTGCTCTCCTTCATCCACATAATCAATATCAATCTCATCCTTCTCCTCCTCACTCTACATTCGGCTATCAACCGATATTGTCCACCGCCTCTCCGCCTTCCGACGGCATCAATTCTCAACTCTCTCAACGTTCAACGAAACGCCGTCGGAACAGAGACACTCCGCCTAGACCCTTGAACTCTTTCATGATATATCGCAGAGATTTTCAACAAAAAATCAAAGAACAGCATCCAAACATACTCTTATCCGAACTGTCAAGAATCAGCAAGAGTGCAGCAGCTCGATGGGCGAACGAGCCACAATCTGTCAAACAACAATATGCCGAAAAGGCAAAACGAGAGAAGGAGTTACACATGAAGATGTATCCAAACTACGTATATTGTCCGCGTAGGCCATCAAGAAGCAAGCAGAGAAAGAAGTCGACTAGCGAGGGAAGCTCCGAGAAAATGTCTCTGGATTTCTTATTGAACACCGAGACTCATCATACATTCAGACAATACACTCCAGTATAACTATACAACCTAATCAAATCAATGGCGAAGAAATAATTGCTTGGCGGGCGAGAGAGTTTTTTCGGGAGAGGGGAAAAAGCAAAGAGTGGGGGAGACATAATTTATCTATTACCGTTAATGCACAAACCTATATACTCAGTATTAAAAATCTTATTTGCTCTCAGTTTTTATCTTATTATTTTACTTTGCGGGAAAGGGATAGAGATCAAGTATGACGAGAGTCAGAGTCGGTTTGATGAGCAGATTTGGATCTTGCTCATTTTCGAACTTTTTCTCCCAACTTGTTACTTGGTCTTTAACTTTTTCTGTTAGGGATATAAAATCCAATACATTTGTAAATTTTTGCATACTTTTATTACATAATGCTTTACTCTTTTTTTTTTTATATTCTTTTCATGTACGGGCTTATTTGATTCTTTGGGAGAATATGATTTGCTCATACACTATACTTGACATTCCAACACGCACACATTAAGCTTCCCACTTGGGCTCTATTGCGCTCGAGTTTCCTTTTTCTTTTTCTTTTTTTCTCCTCTAGTCTTGGTTTTTTATTTTAAGTTTCTTCTTTTCTTATTTCTTTTTCGCTTGCTGTTTCTTTGCTTCAAACTTTTCTGTACAGACAATTTGCCACCTTTTCTTCTTATTGTAAGTATTTTCTGTTATTATTTGTTTCAAATTGATTCAGCAGTTTTGTGAGCAAATATGAGTTAATGTAATTCCAACTGAATGTTGATTCGATCGTAAATAAAAAAAAAAGCAAACATATTTGAAAACATCAAATCATATTCGAGTTGAACGAGTACAATCAATAACTGATGCTGCGAGAAAAAGATAGTATACATTTTTGTTATGCATACATTGATATTATACAATAGCGATCATTTGTATAAGTCTGCAGCAATGTTCGTTATGTTTTCCTCTCATTCTCTTGTTCCATGATGTTTGCCAGGGTCACCTACGAGTATGGCTGCTTCGTAAAACCAACCACTATGCGAGAAATAAACAGATTCCACTGTATGCTATGCTACTGGTGATTTATGCGCAAAGTGCTTAGTAACTGCCGAAGCTAAATTCCGGATCGCTCATTCGGCTTATGCATCTGCCAGCCACACTGATAATATGATAGGCCGCAGCGAATACGAAAGAACAATAAGCAACAATAACATACAATAAGATACAGTAACATACAGTCACATAACATACAATAAGATACAGTAACATACAGTAACATAACATAACATACAATAACATAACATAACATACAATAACATGCAGTAAAAGTAACATAACACATAACATAACATAATATAACATAACATAACGTACCCTTCATCTCCCCGTTCCCCCACTCCTCAGTTTAATTTAATTTTAATTTACCCTTAAACCCTCGAACCTCCTTTACCATTATTTCGTTTAAAATTTCCGATTTCCATATTCTCGATTTCTAATTACGGTAAACATGCATTTGATAGTGAAACCCGTAAGTGTCCGTCGTAAAAAAAAAAAAAAAAGAAAAAAGAAATGATTAATTTACAGATAATGAACACAAGAACTACAAGACACAAGACCAAGAAGAATAAAAGATTGTAAACAATAAGCGAGAGGGGATGAGGGAATAAACCGAGCAAAACGAATATCCGGCTGGGCATGATAAGGATAGAAACCAAGCTCATTGGATCGTCTTGCAACGCAAATTAAGTTCATGTAAATGTTTAGTTTCATGGCTTGTTCACAATGTACTATGGATCAGAAAAGAACTGGGTAATTGGTTGGTCATGTTTAGATTATCAGGATGGGATAATCAATACTGTATGAAACGTTGTATTTGGTAAATATTTAATATTAAATACAAACAATAAGCGATCTGACGAAACATTTCACCCTCCTTTCAATTTCAACCCCTCCCTTCCAGTTCACCCTCAATTCAATATACTCGATATTCTGTATCATTTGTTTTCCTTTACCCTCTTCTCGTCCCCCCATTCTTTTCATCCCCTCCCCCCCAAAAAATTGAAAGGCTGTCAGCAGACTCTACAAGTTTGATCAACGAAACATTCAATTGGAAGGTGGGGGGTCAATCATTACAGAAACAACGGTGCAAAGTCACAATTCGTAAATCTATCAAATTGTTCCCGCCTTTCCGCATCCGTCCTTGGAACAATATCCCGAAATTAAGCATTGCTCACTTCATAGATAAACTTTCTGTTAATCCTTTGTAGATAAGCATGGACTGAAGAATACCTAAAGTTGCAGGTATTGTAGTTATGGGTTTGCTCATGTAGTCCATTGTAAGTCTATTTTTACGAAAAAAAAAAAAACCTTGCCGTGAGATGAGCGGGAGGAGGAACAATGAGCTGTTTGTTCAAGTGCTTCTCTTGTTCCACGGACGACAAACCTTATTAGTCGCATATAATTAATGTTATTGTTTTTGTATTGTTACATTTTGACAGGCTGTTACACGAATGGATTATATAAGAAAATTACGAGGGAAACAGTGTGAGAGTGTGGGATTGTGCTACCTCCAAGATAATGGGCGTAAACAAACAGTTCGACGACGATGGGTTCGGGCTTGGGTAGTGCGCCTTCTGCTTAATATCATGCGTATTGTATGCATTATACACACCATTCACATCACTTTTATGTCTCCATTGTGAATGCCAACATTTCTTCACATGTGGGACGATCATTACATATTGAGAACACACATAATGGATCGCTTGTTCTTTCAACTTCTTTTTTTGTTTAAATGACTTGTTATAATGCTTGCATTCTATTTATTCTATTTTTATATCCTTATCGCATATTCATTAACAATAGGAATTGAACGATTATGATGACGATTATGATGATATTCGTTACATGCCCGTTATCCAATGTCAATCATCAATGTCATTATCACTCGCATCTCAGTATTGTCATGCAATTCTCATGCGCTTGTCCGTTACCGTAAATGCTTATCAATTATCCCCCTTTCTATTGTATGTCTTACATTCCTCTGCGCCATTCAATATCGAAAACCCCGTGGGATTTTTTTTTTGTCAAACTACAGTAGTTACATCCACCCCCCCGAGCGTGGTTCTTTCTTGTCGATCTTTCAGATATCAGTATAGCTATTCGAAGAGATATTCCCATTCAAAGAGATATTCCCATTCGGACTTTTACCAAATTCCGTATCAGGAAATAACAATGGTGTGTAATTAATGGTCGATAAATGCAGAGAAAAAAGGAAAAATAAAAGAGCCTTTGATGTAAAGTATTGTTATTCAGATTGTTAATGTGTATATATCTTTCATAGAGTCATTCTGTTTGGTCATGGCCCTTGAAAGTGTGCGACCAAGCATTGTTAGCTCGAGCACAATACATTGGTTCATGGTGATATCTGTTTGTCATTCTCCTCCAATAATATTCATGCGTACATCACCCTACAGCTCTTGCTATTGTTCTTATGTAGATCTTAGGCTCGGGAATATCCAAATACGGCAGTTGCTACATAAAATCAGCTTGATTACAATGTCAAAGGTTTAACGAACAAAGAATGTGAATTGGTAAATGGGAGTTGGTGAGAATGAACAGTAGTGAGGTAATCATTACAATATTAATAAACGGGCTCGAGAGTCTCGGCTAATTACATCGGAGATGACATGGATCGTGTCCCCATGTAGCACAATCCGTAACATTTTGATTTTGTAATATAGCTCAGACCTTTCGTCATCAGATGACAGCATGAGGAAATAATGTTAGTCATGTTGAACTGGGCCAAGCAAATGACGAGGAAACAAAGTGGGTACGACAATGTAGTCTTTAAACGCAGCGTAATTAGGTACCACAGCTCTAACGGATGATTATCGACTCTCCAATTATCACTTTTCATTTTTGTGATAATAATAACCGTAAATAGCCAAGACTTTCAAACATCATATTACCATCTTATTCTTACTTTTGATTTTAATCAACCCACCTTCGTTGTTGATTCTTTATGCTATTATTTCTAATTCGCACTTCCGTTGTTTGTTATTCATTGTTGTGTGATATAAATATGCAGCGTGCTACAGAACATAATGAGAAAACAGAAAATCTGTAATCTTAAACTTTAATAACCGTCCTTTCTTAATCGACACAAAATGCTTTTTTTAATTGATGCCAATTTATAACGCCCACGCGGTACAATGTAGTGAAATATAGTAACGTAAATATTGATTTGATGGATTCAAAGATGCGACATTAGAAATTAAAGACAAGATATGATTGAATGATATTTTTGTCAAGATGACAGCTATTGACATGGTTAATGATATGATTTACTAAATATGTAATTTGACCATATTTAGAAAACATGTTACCGAATAATAGATATTGTCTACTTTTATCTTTATGAAACAAGTGTTTGCTACCCTTATTCGTTTCGTTAGTTTAAAAGATTTTGCAATCCTAGTCCTTTTATTCGTCTTCACAAGTTGTACTGGAACGCGGCGAACGCCTTGTGAACTTTTTTCATTAGCCAGAGACAAAGCATTCTATAAACATACCCAATCAAAACATTAAATAAGAAAATCGTTTTTTCTCAAGGCCCACTGTCTTTGTCAAAGGCAAGGGAGATTCTTTCATTTGACACAGGAATCAACTATTATCCTTTCATTTTACTATCGTCCTTGATAATGTTATTCTACTAATAAGGTATAAAGCCGGTTTGGCGCCTAGAGTATCGCAATTTGATGCAGTCGTGCATTTAGTAGAACAAACGATTGTTACGCGGTACCCGGATAAATGTATAAATTATATTGATCTATTGTAATATGATATGTAAGCGAACGAGCCCCCTCCCCCTCACTCTCCCACATGAAACGAAAATTACACGCAGAATGGCATTCGCTATCACCTCTATCTATCAAGGACAAAGCTTACTCCATTATCATGATTCGTCGTAAACTGGATGACAACCTGATTATATAATTCTCAAAAGCCGGCTTGTGACCATCTCATGTATCTCACGTTCTCTACGTATTTTCCGTTCTTCCCATCTAAGCACCTCTCTTATAGTACAAATAAGTGCCATGCATGGCTACAGCCACCTGTCGAATCGGAAACAACCGCACGAGACACATTCATGCAGGCGCCTCTTTGCTATCTAGATAATAAACTTGCACGCGATATATCAACTAATCCAGTATAGTGGAATTACATAAAGTATATAAATTATCCATTCAATTTGATCACCATAATTCTTTTTTCTTTTTTTTGCCTTAAAGTTCGCTGCATGACCTAAGCCCCGTATTTCCCAAGCCCAATAATAAGCTGTCTATATGTGCATGCTAACTGAGTGAACTTTGTGTCATGAGCTTATTCGAATTTCCAATGATGCAATAAGGGCGATATAGCGATAGCAGAGAAGTCATGAGAAAAAAAAAAGGGGAAGGGGGGGGGGGGGGGAAGAGCGAGGGGAAATGATCAGACAATTAATAACGTATACAGATTATATGTATTATATAGACAGTGGACAATTATCACTAAATGATCAAAGGTAATTATTATCAATACGAATGTGTTATCCCATACATCAACACATACTTCATCAACACATACTTGCAAACAACATATACAAGATATACATTCACGTTCAGCATGTCAAATTCTACGTGACTCGTCTGTTCCCTTTTTGTGCAAACCACATCACTATATCGGATCTCCATACTGATTAGTTCTAATCCCTCCCTTTCTTTCTATGTCTTCCAACTCCTCTCTAGTACGCGGTGGATTAAATACTCTCGATACTTTAGCTCCGTCCGCATCACCAGTGTTACTATCGCTATTACTGTAGCTATCATCCATACCAGAGCCAAACCCGTCATTATTCTCGCGAGATAAAAGCACCCCTCCGCCATGCTGATAGGAATCTTCAGACGAAGGTTCAGATTGAGGCTTAGACAACTGATTTTGTCGTTCTTGTTGTTTGAGTCGTGCTTGTTCACGAATCCTCTCCCACGTTGACATGGGCTTTGAATCTTGATTTGCATTATTATTATGTTTCGTTTATGCGATGAGGAATTATAGTCAAATGCGCAGGAGAATTACATCAATGATTGAAAATTCAGAATGGTAAGAATAATGATATTTGTACATATAACGTTAGTAAATGTCAGATCAGAATACACACCCATATCGATATTGATGAGCACCATCGAATCTCAATCATAACTTACCTCGACTATTATTTTTGCCCAATTCCACACCATCATATGTCTTTCTTATCAATTCACCGGTCGCTTCATCAACTTCATATTCCTCGGATCCTGTCATCAACTCTTCCGTGTCTTCTTGCTGCTGCGTCTGGCTTTTGCGACCATCCTTCTGCGGGAAGCCTATGCCAGTTCTACATCGTCCAACAAAACCAAAATGATAGTTAAACAGAGTTCATACATCAATGTTATGCAGCAAACGAAATATGAGTGTGTCAACATCCGTGAATAAGAAACTATTCTTTCTGCACAAGACTAAAAGCCCATCACACCATAGAAAGAAAAAGAAAATAAAGGAAAAGAAAAATTAACAGTAAAGAAAAATGAACTAACGGAAACCAAACGCAACTGCGCTTCTTTGATCATCGCAAGAACGCGATTAGGATCAGGTAGTGTCCGAAGTGTGCGTAAGGAAGCCAATAGACCAGATATTGCGCCGAGATTGTTCCCTATGAACGCTCCACCTCGAGTTTGAAATATCGTGAAAAGGTAGCGTGATGTTGGCAAGTAGCATCGGAGAGATTCGATAGACCAAATAATTATTGTGAAAAGTCAACATTAAAAGGTTAGAATTCAAGGCAAATTGACTATGAATATGAAAACTGAAGATAAATATGGAAATTTCTATACACCTGCAACGAATAAAAGCCCTCGCCCGAGAGAGGATCGCCGACGCACGGCTAGATATTTTCAAAACGGTAATAATGGTTCACCTCTTGTCATTTGCAACATTTCTATCGCGATCCAGACATAATACAAGAGTAACAAACACTTACCATAATAGTAGCCTACCGCGCTTCCAATTGCTAACCCAACAATAGCTAACACGTAATCACAGATCAATAACCCACTTACAACGGCCAGATCATAAAAACAGTAGGGATCTTTCAAACTACTCACAATGAGTATTAAGTTGTCTACGGGCTTTTATGACAGTTTCCGTCTCTTCCTTTGTAAGTTTAGGAGAATTTTGTTGTTCTTGTGGTTCCCGGAAATCTGGGGAAGTTGACATTTTCTTAATATTAGTGCATTCAAAGAAAATGCGAGTACGTTTTCTGGTGGGCATAAACCATCAGAAGAGATCCGGTTGTACACGTACCTTTATTCGGTTAGTTGCCATGGTAGTTTATGGCATTCACATGTGATTCTTTCAGAACTACGATAATTAGGCCAAAAGTAAAGTAAACGATGACATCAATATCATAAGAAAAGAGAATTCAAATCATCCGGGGATTGTTGCATTTCTGATTATGTCAAGTCTGATGAGTCAGAGTTCTCAAACAATTGCATTATTTACGTCTTACAATTCTCGCCTAATGAAAGGAGGGTTCAATTTACTATTTAGCGTTTAATAATGGAACTGATTTATTGACTTTAATAATGGAACCGAATTTGCCATTTAGTGTCCCTTTCATTTCGTGCTATTTTCCAGTACCACCACTTCTTCTAAAGTATATCGTCCTGACAATTTGGTACGTCTCGCATTTTTGGGTTTCGAACATGACGTTTCTTGGAATTATGGATGTTTACGAGAAAAAATTTTGCCGAATTACGCGAGGAATTTCGAGCTCCTTCTAGGTCTGAACATGATATGTTTTTAATGGTCCCCCAACTGAAGGCAGTGAGAAAATAAACTGCCAGCCAACATCTTAAAAGGAAAGCACGTGTCAATAGGCTATTACTGAGATTGCAATACATAGTCAATATGTTGGAAATTGGTCGCACTCGTTTGGAAAACGTCAGGAATTAACTAGCGACAAATGATACAACACCACGCGTTGATGATCGTGATGGAAAACCAAATATAGCCGTTGCTATGCTGCGAAGAAATACATGGATTACCAAGAATTACACTCTTACCAGATGAAACGAGTTGCGAATCGATGTATCGTATTTTCA
The DNA here is from genome assembly GCA_910592205.1 of Paraglomus occultum. Lineage (NCBI taxonomy): Eukaryota > Fungi > Glomeromycota > Glomeromycetes > Paraglomerales > Paraglomeraceae > Paraglomus > Paraglomus occultum. Next base: position 62,748 of record CAJVPJ010000009.1, read on the forward strand.
TTGCAGGTTCGGAAACAATGACGCATTTATTGAATTGCTAAAATATGATGCGTTTTGCCTTATATTCAAATTATGAGTCCGAGAACGGATCTACGTGACATGTGCCAACATTTTCGGAACAGACAGTAAGGAAAAGTTTACTAAAAAACACAAAAATACATTTAGTTAAGGCTAAAATTAAACAGAAATTATTACAAGCAAAAATGCAAAGGTAACAGAACAACAAAGAAAAAGTGTAGATGAGCATTATAACAAAGATAAAGTTGATTACTGTAGCCTTGATGTTACTGCTCATTACAGTTACGATTGAATACGAAAAGTTTACGTGTCCCATTCCGATTAACATATAACAGGCAAGATTTATTATCCAAGTACTAAGTACGTTTGTTCGGTATTCATGATGAAGATGAAGCAAGTAGGCGAGCAAATTAATTAAGTTCTTGATGAAGACGAGATTATAGGAAAAGGTCCTATCGTACACTGAGCCTGGTATTAAATGGAACAATTTAGTTTTTACAAACTGGCATGGCTGGGCATAAATAAATTAAAGATTACCTGTGATATTTAGAATAAAAATAATGCCACTATTTGATTTATTTATATTTAGTAATTGCAGTTATTATGAAACCATTAAATTAAGCTTTACAACTAAATTTAAATGTGGGAATTTTGTGAATAATATGGGTTATGCTACGACAAACCAGACAGAGTAAACGTTTGACAATGTGAGTTAAAAATGGCTGGCTTGGCTGATTCTTTGGCTTTGATTTAGTATCAGTATTTATATTAGTGGCACAGTTGTGGCCCATGAATAAATTTTAATTGCATTTTAGATTACTATTAATTGTACCAATGTAAACTTGATTGGAGATAAGCATTTTACTTCAGTTATTATTATAACAGTACTGTATTTCATATGGGCTATTTTAATTTATATAAAAATATAAATATGAAACTAATTTACAACACATTCACTATGGATCAGCACGATTAGAAGCATTCCAAAAAGAATGATTACTTTCTTAATTTCAATCAAGGTTGTTTTTAGCCTTTTAACTTTGATTTGAGCAATTTGCTGTTGAAAAGTCAGTTGAAATGATTGCATTTCTAATTTGGCGGGTTTCTTCCATAATTTTCTACCCTGTTTTGGTTTTTTTAACTGTTTATTTTGTTCTTTCAATGCCTTGTTTTTTTTCTCCAAGTTGGCAATTTTATCCAATATTTTTGCTTTTATTTTTTGTGTCAATCTTCTGCTACTTTCAATACTTCTAGGTTGTGCTTAATAAAGAACCCACAAAGTCAAGGCTTCTAGGTGGATGTCTGTCTCCATCTCAGCTGTGTTTAATTCCTCCTGCAAATTATTTATTTGTAGTTCATAAAACATGGTTATGTTTTCCTTTAATAAGTCAAGTTATTTGTCTCTAACTTTTCTGTTATAAGTGTACTTATCACTAAACAAATTCAAGTCGGTTTTGGTCTGCAATTTGCCACATGTTTTACACTTGATATTGTAATCATCATTCTCGAAATTATTTTCACAATTTTCGCAGATCAGTTAATACGGTTGCCTCGTGACGACTTTTATTCGATTAGCACACCTGTTACCTTCATTGTATATAGATCAAAATCACAAGCTTTACTCTTGTACTTTTATGGCAATCTAAAAGTGTATATTTTAACTCTTTTACTATTGCAAATTGCTAAAAATCATCATTTTTAACTTTATTTTTGCAACACGTAGAACTATACCATTCGCTGTCAGGTAATTCTCGCGTTTCGAAGTGACTTGCGGCCAATTTACAATTTACGTTTTTTGACAAAGCGGCGTATTACAACCTCAATAATAAAAAGTTTTCCTATTAATACGCGTTTTTGTTTTAAAACGTCGACTGACACTTATTTTCTCTACCATTCATTGTTTTCAGCCGGGCCATTGGAAATATATCTTGCTCGGAGCTTGAAACGCTTTACATAATAATAATCCAGTGAACTTTTGCTCTTGGAAGCTTTTTTGAACAACAGAAATTACAACTCATTCTAAGAAACGTATTGCTTTTCGTATTTGAATAAAACCGTTATATCTGTTGCTTTTCATGTCTGGGTAATCTTATATATAATATTCTTGTCAATTTGTTTGAAGATATTAGCAAGGATTTAGTTCTACGTAATTTCCAGCAAATGCTTTTTTAACCTAACTATGTGCAGAGCACGTACTAAACATCTACAACAGAAAAGTTTTAGTAATAGCATAATATTTGACCACTGATTAGGGACTACACTACCATTCAGCAAGGTACCCATATTTGACTGATCTGCAAATTTATTCAGTGTAAGCATCTAGTACTAGTAATTGGCTTGGTTTTGATACAAATACCATAACAGCCTTTTTTTTTGATTTTTTTGGCCCAATTACAATACCAACAGTGCTAGTCAAAATATGGGTGCAAAGACAGGTTTGAAACCTCGCAATTAATTTTTAAACCCCAGATTGTACAAACAAATGTTAATATACGTCATATATAAGGGGAGTCGTTCATTTCTTTTACTTTACGGTGAGAAATGTCTATTACTATACGTTATTATTATGACAAAATCTTATATTATTACCATTACTTGAAGCATGAGCAGTGTGTTATTGTGTCAATAGTTGGTAGTTATTATCATATGAAGAAGATTGTTTATGTAAATACATACGTTGTTAATGAATATGAATTAGATAAAGCATGATTATTCAAAAACGAGGTATTATCAGTATAAAAAATATTCTTCACACAAAGTACAAAAATTTTCGAAGTTATCCTTTTTAGTAGTTTTTATCGGCAAAATGATTGTCGGCCAGACCCCTTTGAATTCATTATTCAACTCTTTTAAGTAGTATTATCAGATAATGATCGGTCAATTGTTAATTAGTGTAACGAAATAAGTAATAAATTTACTTAAAGTTCACAAACAATGCATAATAATGTCAAAAATAGAACAGAAAGCTCCCCCAACAAATTTACTTGTATTTATATTTATATTTATCTCACATATCTGTAACGTGGTATGACAGTCAACCACAGAGCCAAGAAAACATGTGGGAACGGGCACATATTCATTATTACTACCTTTTATGTGCAACATTATCAATCGGGCTGCCCAATGACTAGCAATAAATGGTTAATATTAAGGCCGAAATTAATTCGGGGAACTCGGGTGCGCTTTTTGGGGCGGTTCTGAACATAACCTTCGATGCTTAATGGGGTAATGGTAATACCATACACAATTTACGCTGGACAATTAAAATATGCTGCCCCTTTTGCTATCTCTCGAAAAGCTTCTATTCTCCCCTCCAGCTCTCATCGCAAAGACCTTGTGTGCAAGTATCGCTCCTCAATCAAGTCCTTCGTCTTGTCTGATTATCATATTACTATTATTGAAGTATGAATCAAGAATTGTTCACAACTTTGACAAAGAGGCGATTCAGTTCTCTTGGGTCCATGTTCCTGTCCGCTCCTCACCCCCTTGTCGAATCTAAGAAGGATGAGAACTTCATGTTACAAAGGGTTGATTCTGAGCTGGGGAAATTCATCCCACCAACCCCGAACGAAATTACTGGTCGTGAGGTCTGGCGTGACAGCTTGGAGGAAGATAATGATTATTTCTCCTTAGTGATTGATCGTTTGACTAGTGGAGGCGCTCCCGTCACATCTGGACTTGGGTTTTTAAGATTAGAAGATTGTAATAGCGTTTGTGAGGAAGTTTTTGATCAGTATTCGTCTGGACATGAGAAGAAACATGACAATGTCGCTGAAGATGATTGTTTGTTCCTTGAAGATTTGATATCACCCCCTTCTCCATTGACCTCGTCATCTTCATCTACTTCATTTGACGACTCGGATGGCGAAGAATTCTCGCTGAACATTGAACAGGTTAAGGGTCGTTCCAGAAACGACCTTGATTATTATATGTCTCAATTCATTAATAGTAAGGATACGCATATTGGACAGAAGACAATTCCTAATATCTATGAAGTTAACTTTGGGGCTTTCGAAGTCAATTAAGAACATTATAGTGAAAGATTTACTCTGGTTGAGTACACTAATCTTAATGTTGCAATACTAGCTGTGTATATACCTACATAATTAATTATTTTAATAGAGCGACAGTTTTATAAACAAAATAAGAAACTTTTACTTAATGTAATAATAAACGATCTAATTATAACAGCAATGTATTTGTTCAATTGGTAAAAATAATATTCTATTCGGGTATTATACAACAAATAAAGGATGGCGTTGACCAGTTTTCAAATATCAATTAGTTCCAACTGACAATGACGCGAGAAATAATATAGTAGAAACCGTTTGTCAACCTCACCTTCAAACGCAAACAGAATGTTTGTTTGTTTGCGTTGAAGCGTCGAATCAGTTTTAAACCCAAAACGTGTAATCAAAACACTGTAAACCCCACATCACGTGTAATAAGCTGAGCTTTAGTATGCGGATATTTATACAGTGTCTGCTATAAAATACGCACTATATATAAAGACACTTGCAAGGAGTATGATAACAATAATAACTTAATTTGCGAATTTAATTACGGGAAAACGATATTAATTTCTCGAAAGACGCGTCGAAATACGTTTGCTTTCGTTTAAAAGCGTACGCCATTTTAAGCAAACTATTCTTAGACTCCGGCTTATTTATTTAGTATAGCGGCGGACACAAGTACGTATCAATTTTCAAGAGACATCACTACTAAAAATGGCAATGCTGGACTATTGAATTTATTTAAAGATTCGTGTCAGAACAGTTCTATTGCTCTTATATCTTTTAATGTCTTGTTTTTACTTATTCAGAGTTCTGGTTATGGCAAATACGTCTGATTTCAGAAATTGTAGAAAAAGTCCTTGCTATTTACCTATTACTATGCTTTCGGGAACAAGCCAGTACGGGTTACGCTGCTTGAAAGTGAGATTATCAGAACAGCTAACTTTCTTTGACATTTTATCAAAATAACCTTGATGCTAGGAAGACCATTGCAAACTTTGTCTAAAACCAAAAAACTTCTGGAACTTTTAAATAAACCAAAATAATGCATGAGGCTTCTGGATTGATGTAATGAATCAAATCCAATGAAGTGAATTGCCTACACTTCTTTCTTAAAGATTAAGCTACTGGATGCCTCTGCCACGAGTCTTAAAATCATTTTGTGTCTTGATGAGGCATGGGTTCTGATTCAGCATGAAATAAAGACAACAATTTTTCCAGCAAATATTACGCAGAGTTTTGGTTTTATTAATTTAATTTTGTGGAGCAATTTTTTTCCTTTTACTTTTTTTAAAATGCTGTAATTATTTGGTTTTATGATGAATTTAATGTAATTAATTTTATATTAACATTTTTATGGAAATATTAATATACGTATATGAAATACAGTACATCATTGTTATAATAATAACTGCAAGTAAGAATGTTTACACCAGATTTAAAATGCAATTAAAATTTATCTGTAAATTTATTGTTACAGCTATTACTACGTCACTAATACTAATACTAATTCAAAGCTAAAAAACAGCCCCTCCAGCAGAATTTAGCTCACATAATTAAATATTTACTTTATCCAGTTTGTTGCAGTCTGCCCCATGTGTCTTCCTTGTCTGCACAGTCCTGATATTAATACAAACGTCTTTGGGATAAGCTTGAAAGAAAGGTTCAAGCTTTTATTACAAATTTATGCAGAAAAAAATGGAAGCTTGTGTTTACCAAATTTTGTGCCACGTAGGCCGTAGTTATGATCAATATTACGTTAAATTTATTTCTCCATAATTTCTCAAAACATTCTAACCACATTTTGTTAGTAACGTATTAGTATTTGATCTCAAAATACTGATTTGAGTTTACAATGGTCAAAAGTAGAAGACAAAATAGGCAAAATTGTTAGACAGACTTCACTTATTTGGGTAAACAGAGAAAATAAACGTTAATCAATACAGGTTACAAACTATCTGTAAAATAATATTGTGGGCAAGTTTAATTAGTGCATGATGTATAGTTACGTTAACGTTCCCGGTCGTGTTTTGGAAGACTGTATGTCTTTCTGAATAACCTGATTCAATAAATTTGTATTCTTACATCAGAAAATGCGCAACGTAAGTTTTTGCAAATAAAAGCTTAGTGCTATTCCTATTGTTATAGTTCTTTTGATAAAACTCAATAATAAAATTTATTATTTAAAAATAGTGGTTCAACTAAATATAAAAAGCAATACGTTTCTTGAAGCTAGGTTAGCAGTTGTGGCTGTTCAAAAAAGAATCTGGGAGAAAAGTTTACTAAATTGGACCAAAATAATTCCATAACCGACGGAAACATTCGCGAGAAATTCAAGCTCTCTGAACAAAAATTATTTTTAATGGCCCAACTAATGGCGGAGAAATACAGTAACTACCAGTCGACATCTTTAAAAAACGCGTATTAATAAAAAGATTTTTTTATACTGAAGAATTGCAACACGTCTCTTTGTCAGAAAACGTATCTCGATATGTTAGGAATTTTGTCGTACTCACTTCGAAAACATTAAATTACCGAGCGACGAATGATATAATACATCTGAACATATAATTTCAAGTTATGATGATAATTTGGATTAATCAAAAAACTCTATAAAAAACAATAGTGAATTGTGTAAAATATATTGTTAGATTGAGTACAGCAGGATTAAATAAGCAATATTTTCGGTCTTATATTTGTATTGAAAATTTTTCTTTAAGAAATTGAATGGTTTGCAAAAATATCTTTGATGCAGCTAATTCTGGAAATGTCAAAGCTCGATTGTTGCTAATGGTGCTTACCAAAATTTAATCTAGAAAAGCATGTATTTCAAATTACAACAAGTAAAAAATTTTAGTTCTAATACTAATTCTCCTTTGGGTTACAAAAGACAAGAGTATCTTTACCGAAACATTTGTGCATTGTCAGAGATGGTTTAAAGATATTACTTGTCCTATACTGGCAACGAATAGACTAACGATTTTAAATCACATAATAAAACCGTTCACTCTGTCTGGTTTATATACTCTAATCAAACACGTTATAATAAACTTTACAAATCTTGGTACACAGTGAAACTCGATAAGTCGGACACTAACCCTAACCCTAACCCTAACCCTAACCCTAACCCTAACCCAAGTTACATAAATCAGTTATGCAGCATAGTCCTCGGAATATAAGTTGTCAGACAACTTCAAAAACAATCTAGTAATGTTATCCAAATTCATAATAATATTTGAGATTTGATGATGCATCATACTAGTACATGGCGTTTATTAACACGTATTTATAGGTCCATGTATTCAATCTATATGTGCATGTCGCGTGGCCGGTCGACTGCCGCACAAATGATGTTGTTCCTTCTTTTCATCAGGAAAATGTACCACTAAAAAATTCTGGATACTCAAAATTCGACCAGAACAACTTGTAATCCCCGTTTTCGATATAGAAATTGAATCATTTGTTCGAATACTCTTATTGTAATAATAAAACGGTATAAAAATTGAGTTGACTTGAATTCAAACAAGTCGTGTTCCTTACTCCGCCGGTATTTTGGGTAACGAATCGGATTCTTGTTTATGGCGTAAAGCTGTTGGATGTTATAATTCGAATGACGTAATCACAGTGTCGTAGAAGAAAGAGGCGAGACGGCGCTATTGCTAAAAATGGTAGGAAACAATAAGAACACATCATAGTTGTATAATAGAATTATTATTAATATTAATAACCATTTAGCATGAAAACAATATATGTTATGTTATTATGTCAATCCATCATGTGGGACGCATTCTCTTCAGTTCAAGCTTCGGGATAACGTTATTCAAGTCGGTCCCTATTCAACAAATGAAAATGTGGTAATATGAAATTTTAATTATATTTTCTTAGCGGCCGACTGGTGAAATCCTAATAAAAAGGCGATTCGAAAATGTGCAGATTTTGTGAATGCAGGCAGGCGCCGTGTTTATCATTATGTGTAACTTGCCCACTTTATTGTGTCTTTCTCATAATCTCGTTATTTTATACCATACGCATTATCAAGATAGGTGACAGAAAATATAGTTGAAGAATGTAGTAATGTTGACTATAAAACGCTAATTAGTTTATACTAATCGTCATCAAACTATAATAGTATTAAGTAGCAATAATAATACTATTTAACGTAAGTCTCTTCATTCTAAATGGCACAAACTTTGTGTATGGGAAACGATGAGCTTCGTGCTTGGGAATTCTAATAGTTTGATCAACGCTTGTCCAATAATATTGCCAACATCTTATCTTTGGGCGCGGGTCTTATCAACATAAAAGACCTTGTGACCTCGACGGGGTACTCAAAACAAGGAATATTCCCATCGCCGAGTCTTCCTTTGTGACGACATTTACTATTACTGAATTCACTTTACGAAATACCCTCCCCACTCTCAAGAATAAAATATTACTATGGCTAGCGCTTTCTTCAGGAAGAACCCAGCCGTAAGTATGGTAAAGGGCGACGAATAACGCAAGAAAAGCATTAAAACGTATCGATGCAAGATAATGACTGTTATCATTTGTTCTTGTACAGTTAATCCCTCTATTCGTTGCTTCCGGAGCTGGCATTATTGGCAGCATGACGTAGGTCTAAAAGCACATTAATGTCACCTATTGCCCGTAACAATTATTTTTAACGATTGCTAATTCTGTCGCAGTTTTGCTGGTTACGTATTGAGTACTAACCCGGACGTCATCATTAACAAGACTGCGCCCCATCCTTGGAATCGTATTCAGCAACATGAAAATGCCAAGGTGAAGTCGTGTACGCGTGTCGTAAGAGCATCAAAAATTACATACTAAACAAGGCGCTTAATTTGTCTCTTCTCATTAGCTCATAACGATCAACAAAGAATTCTTCAATAGCCGGAAGGGAGTCGAGTCGCCCACCGATAGATATTAAAATGGGACGTTTGGTTGACTGAATGTTATGGGATGTTTCTCATGGTGAATTGTACGCAAGAATTAATAAACGCGCATCCAACATTTGTGTAAGATAACGAAAGTCTCACTTAACCCGTGGAATAATTATTGGACGCATTGTTCATGTACTTTGACAACGAAAATGCGATGTTGCTCCTGCTGTAATAATAGAAATGTTTACGTGTATATCCCAATAAAAATTTACAGTGTTTGAGCTCTTTAAGTGTCGTTTTATGAAATTGTTTAATTTATAATCATGATAATGCTAACTGATAAATGCAATCTCTAACTTGTTACGGTATTTGTTATTAAAAAATTAGCATTAGGGTTTCGATAACTGCCTCTTACCAAAACAAGAAATTCTGTTAATAATTCTGTCCACGAGATTAAACTTTTATTTCTGGCGGCTTCAAACCAACCGTCATATTTACACTTTTCGTTTATTTCTTACTTCGCGACACATTTGTGACAACGTCGAAGCGTACTGTTACTGAAACTATATTAATATTGGTAATAATAATTTAAATATGCTAGAAGTATAAATATACGCTATAAATATCTTGACAATATAAGACTATAGCATACAGAATGATCTACAATTACAAAATAAACCAGCAGGAAACATTCTCTAATATTAATATATGGATGAATCCTAATAAGGTTGCGAACCATACTGATACTATTTTCTCTGTGTTGTACAAAGTTTGTTTACTTACTTCCTTCACTGAATTAGGCAAATCGAGAATGGATCATTTTAACATCGAGAGTGTTAATTCGGTAGTAGATGGCGATAGACTTTCTAGCCAGCCAAATACGCGTAGCATAAACGCTAATAACACAATAACAGATAATTGCTTGATCAAGCGTTCCAGATCGACAGATAATGTTTTCCTTGAAGCCAGCAACTGCGAGAGCACTTCTCGGAAACGAAGACAGCGTTGTGATAATCATAGACGTGTTGGATACGTTTATTCAAGAGCGTACGCCGATGTTGCCGCTTTGTTGCCTTCTAATCATGGTCGGGTACGCAAACACATTATAAACAGTATGATATTTTCCACATGCTAATCAACAAATGGTTTCCTTATCGCAGAGCCTCCTTGTACATTCACTGATTGAGGTGTACGATATCTGGAACAGGGTCATGTACGTTCCGGTAGAAGCATTGTCTGTAATTCATTCATATTATGTATGGAGGGTTCCCAGATGTTTATCGCGTGACTTTCGTACGTGGTGTAGTATTATTTCGCCTTACGCGGCTACTGATGATGAACTGGCAGTGTTTCATTCGAGCGACTTTGTTGGTATATAGCCCTTAACATGTATCGGATCTTTTCACTGGAATGCTCTGCTTAATTTGGTCACGATTGTTAATGTATGAATCGAAGAATTTATGCTCCAGGCAGAGAAATACGACGAAAATGTGAAACAGAACACAATGTCTATGCTTTGTACATCAGATGAAGAGTTTTCTTATGAGGAATTGCTTTCAGATTATGGTCTAGAGCATGTAAGTGCGACTCGGTGATATGTCTGTTCAAATCTTTTGCCATTCTAACAGTATTGATTAGGATTGTCCAGTATTCAAAGGTTTGGCGAAATATATACGCTTGGTAGTCGGCTCAACAATAGCCGCAGCACAGGCTCTCAACAAGGGAGAAGTTGATGTTGCCATTCATTGGGATGGAGGACGGTGAGTGCAGAACTCTTAGTTTTTATAACATCTAATGTGATGCGGTTTTCCTCCAAGGAAGTAAAACAAGATGGCACATCTCCTCACCTCTCCTCCCTACCTAGACATCACGCGAAGAGGTCATCAGCTCAGGGTTTCTGCTATGTGAACGACGTGGTAATTGGTATAATCGAACTGCGTAAAAAGTTTGATAGAATACTCTATATCGACCTCGACTTGCATCATGGAGATGGTCAGTTTTCACACACGAGTGGTTGCATACCGTGTTAACCCTCAAAGATTATTTTGAGTTTGATTGCGTATATATATATATATATATATATATAGGTGTAGAAAGCGCATTTTTATACAGCGATAAAATCTTGACCTTGTCATTTCACCATTACGCTGCTGGATTCTATCCGGGTAAGAAAACAAAAGTTGACAATCATTGCCGTCGTGAATTTGACAATGATAATCGCAATTCTTGCTTTCGTTCGGATCGGTCGTTGTTTAGCACTTTTCGAATAATTTATTATTGCACAGGTACAGGTAAACTGAACGACATCGGCCATGGTCTTGGTCTTTATCATACAATCAACGTACCCCTCAGGCGGGGTTTGAATGGATCATCGTTCCGTCGAGTATTTTCCCAAGTAACAAAACAAACATTTGAAGCCTTCAGGCCTGATGCAATTATAATTCAATGCGGATGCGATGGTAAGACTGTTTTGCCACGGCGACTGTTGAACTATATAATAATCACGCAATCGACTCGTATCTGCTCACATACATTGCCAATCCCGGAAGGTCTAGCCGGTGACCCGTCACGTGAATGGAACTTGGACATAGATAACTTTGGTCAATGTGTCCGTGAAGTCGTAGAATGGGATAAACCTACTCTAGTCCTTGGTGGAGGTATGTTTACGACACTGTTTATTCCAAGTTGAGAATCGTTTGGGCTGCCTCTAACCTTCTTCACAGGTGGATATAACCATGCAAATGCAGCACGCTGTAATGCTTATATTACAAGTCTATTAACAAACACACCGATATCTGAGGATATACCTGAACATAAATACTTTGAAGAGTACGGCCCCGATTTCTCACTTCTGATAGATCCTGGAAATCAACAAGATGCAAACGATGAAGATTATATCGTATCTATCTTATCCACTATCAAAAAGTATTTGGAGACAGTTAGAAGTAAAAGGGAATCGTACCATCAAAGGCACTTATCAAAGTCATAACATATGTCTTACTTGCGCAACTTTGATTTATAGCAACATACCGACACATAAATAACTAACATTTGGACGTATCGTTATGTCCAATCTATATTATTATCCCATCAACAGATCACATTAAACTCTCTCTCTCCATGGTCTCATCCATAATGCGACTTCTCCTTTCCCATATCTTCCTAACTTTGCCCAACTCAAACACAGATTCAAACATATGCTTGGATGTTAGTTCCTTCAATATCCACAAATTGGCAGCAAAGAATAGCAGGCTCGCTTTCCATATAGCAAAGAACGTATTCTGCCCAAGGAATTCCAACTTGTAAGCTTCATTTAGCCATAGTGCCTATCAGGTGTGTAACATGATGAGTTGTGTTGACAAATGAATAAAGAAAGCTGTAGTGAAAGGAGGTCCAGTACCTGACTGACAACCCACGCGAGAAGTAACATGAAGCCTTTGTATTTAAAGGTGATCAATGTTGATGGAAGAATTAGTGGTAAAAGACATGTATACCACATGAAATACTGAAATTTGATTTTCCATGAGTGCTTGAGCCAGCCGATTGCACCATTTTCTGCCGAAACGTTCATTTACACACACACATCAGAATCAATTACGCGACTTACCTGTGAAGTGCAAACTTTCTGGTATGTCACAAATGCGAAAGTCTGTATGAAACAAGCAAAGAACAAGTCTTTACCAAATGCAGCGCCTAATAGAAACGTAAGCCAGAACTGTGGTATAAATGTTGCAATTCCAAGTAGTGTTCCATGAGGCTCGTTATAAGAGAGATAGATGTAATAAAACCAGAGAGAGAAATTATGCCGATGGTCCTTGCGTACAACATGATAAAAATAGGTTTCTCTTAGAAATTCTTGAGAATAGCTTTGGGTTATGTGTTCGGGGATAAATGATTTAAATGATCGCGTGCAAATTATGATCGATGGATTTATAATAATATCAGAAGGTAGTTCAAACTCGGAGCATCTATACTATAATGAAATAATACATGTCATATTACGAAACTTACAGATAATACATCATTCCATTCAATACCAAAAATACTCCACCACTAATAATCCCAAACCAAACACGTGTCGGAGTCACGAATCGAGCAATCTTGCCTGTCCAGTGCTTGACGGTCCAAGTATCATGAACTTTCTCCTTACCCTTCCACGGTATCCCCCAATAGTCCTCATCATCCAATAATATCAGCAAAGGTACCGAATAGATGATCGGATAGATCTTGAAATGGACAGATAGACCAAACATCACGCTCGCTGCGTAAAAGCGTTTAGTAGTAATTAGGTAAAGAGTAGAAAGAACCAGTGCACCGATCAGGGATTCAGCACTTCCACGTGTAGAAATGTTAGCAACCATCGGGTTATATAGCCAATACGCCGAATAAGTGACTGCTTCTAGTTCTGGCAAACCACGTAGGCGAAGTATCTTGTATATTAAAGTGCCAATGAGTATATCTGCAAGAACGAATAAAACTTTGCCAAACGACTTGTGAAGGTATATATTTGGTGTCAGTAAGAAGGCTAATAAGGGTGTATATCGATAAGTAGCTCGCTGATATGGACTTTCACCAATTGTTACATAACGCGCTGCATCAGTGAGTACTTTATAGTCTATGTCGGTATATTTTACTTGTAAATGTGCGTCTTGCCATTCGCCATAAAGCAACATCAATAGGCGGATGATAACTGCAAACGCGCAAGTTGAAGCAAAGCTTTGGTTAAGAGTAAGCATTATTGTTATTATTATCTTCAACACACCCCGTTTTAGTTTGGGATGGAAGGATTTTTAAACCGCCAAAATTTCCCTGTTTGTTTATTGGACATGTTACACTAAATTGTGATGCAGAATTTGACTTGATCGGTCACATGAATGTACAGCACATTCTTTGGGAATATCTGATTATAAATTTTCGGTGACACATTTAGCCATTGTCATTTTCCCATCAAATTCTCTTTTCTACAATGATTCATAATGATTTAATAAGTTTGGGCTTGCTGATCAGCAGAGATGACGTTGATGAAACCATCCAAATCACGCATATAATGTACCTTTGTAATTTGTAAACATTCCTGGTTACGCCTGAATATTTCAATTGTTCACGGTAAATAACTCGCTCTCATCCGAACCAATAATAAAGTCTGATAATGACGTTCGTCCTTTTACGGCAAAAATCATGTTAACATCTTATCCGATGTATTACGTCACCAAATAAAAATTCTGACAAATCGATCTTTAATACACAAAAGATCCGTATAGATCCTAACAACCTGACACAAGTCTTAACATAAACTGAAACGTGTGGCCCCTCCGGGCGGACCAGGCAGTTAGAGGATTATTGAAACCAGGTTAATTTCCTTGAACGAACAGTATCATGCTGGAATCACGGATTACTAATATATAATGGATAATATATCATTTCTAGCCAATCAAAAATTCCAATTGTGACCCCTGATGTATTTAGCGTTGAAGTTTTGCCAACTTTGTTGCCCCGATTTATTCGTGCTAATGTATTTTTTTGATAGGGAATTTCAATCTCGTGATCAATTGGTTTCCGAATATTTCCTTTAAAGCACGACTAAGGGACCAACGACCACAAAAACTCATATAAAGGATACCAACAGACGTTGGGAAACCAGCAAGCATACCAACTTTTCATTTTTGTTGGATCTTTCCTGATATAGATAGTCTTAATTGATGCCCCCAAATCATATAGAAGCCTATCCCCAAATAACAATCCCCCGTTTAGAAGATTATGATATTGATCCGGTGACTGGGTTCTTACCTTCTATTCCACCATTACGGCGTCTGCCTGATCCTTATTATGAGCCTTGGGAGTCGCTGCTTGATATCTTTCATGATCTTATGCTAGCTGGGAGATTAAGGGAGTGTATTGGAAAGGTGAGGAGACAAGACTTGGTACCTTGGTTCCTTATGAAATAGTCTTCATAATTTGTAATAGCCTTCTCGCAGTCACTACAAAATTTTTTTTTCCCTTTTGACATATCTAAAAGTTTAATGTTTGTATTGAAAAAAAAAAGTATTGCTAACAATTTGTACAAATTCACTCTGATTCGTCTAATTCATTCCCTTCAGTTAGAAATACTAAAAACAGATCGATTGAAAACGCCAGCTGAATTTCGGCGCGCCTTCCTTGTTCTCTCTATTCTCGCTCATGGATATATATGGGGTAATTTTGAGCCAGTTGTTGACGTAAGTATGATATGCCGCGTCTTGTGAAAAGTTTTGTCGGCAGATAGATTATATTACGGGGGAAGATTGATTTAGGTGAATGAACGAATGTTCAATAACCGCATGCTAAGTCGTCGCATCGGACTGCCTTTTTAGAGATTACCAGCAGGTTTGGCTATACCTTGGGTAAAAGTGTCTGCTTACCTCGAAGTAGCACCGATCGTCAATCATGCAGCCGTGGTCTTGTGGAATTGGCGATTAATTTTTCCGAATGAACCTTTATGTCTGAAGTAAGTAATATAATATAGAATTTGAAAATTCAACAACATGACGTACTATATTGAAAGACAAATTCACCGTTTTTTTCTGTTTTCTTTTTTACAAGTAATCTGGCGACATTGGATACGTATTCAAACACATTAGATGAATCCTGGTTTTATCTCGTAACAACCGCGATTGAAGGCGTTGGCGGTCGTGCGCTGGCCGCTATAATATCCGCTTTCCAGGCTGCTCGCGATGCAAACAACAAGGATCTTATTGCGTCGCTCACTGATATAAGCACAGCGATATCAGATATCCGCGAGTGTCTTCAACGAATGTACGAAAAGTGTGATCCATATGTGTTCTATTGGAAAGTACGGCCATATTTGGCAGGTTGGGAGAACGAAGATCGATTACCTAAAGGAATTATATACGAGGGTGTGGACGGAGTCGATGAAAAGGGCGAGACTATATTTAGACAGTATGTCGGAGCAAGTGCTGGTCAGAGTGCGCTGATACAGGCGCTTGATATTGCATTGAACGTCGAGCATTATCCGACTAATACGAAAACAAAAGCAAAAGGACATTCAAATATTTTCAATTCTACCTCTTCCAAAAACTCATTCTCATACTACCCATATCCAAACAACATTCCCCCAGTTCAAGACGAACCCAGCATCACACCCCGTCAACCCTACTTGCACAAAATTCGCCAAAACATTCCTGGTCCGCACCGGCGATTTCTCGAAGACCTTGCCAAAATAGCTCACATACGCGAATACATCATGTCACAAGCGGACTGCGACAATAAAGATGTGGAAGTTGCGGCATTAGTTGACGTTTATAATGAGTGTTTGAATAAGATGAACGAATTTAGGAACAAGCATTTGCAAATTGTTAGTGTATACATAATCAATCAGGCGAGAAAAGCTGGCGGATTACATTTTAATTCAAAGGATCATGCACCGAGCCTTGACAAAGGTATGTGTAGGGAGGCAAACTATTCGTTAACCGCATAAATGTAATGAGAAATTTATAAACTTTGTTTATGTAGGATTCTCTTCTGTACCCAAGACATCGGCGAATACATTGTCTTCCGTAGCCAGTGTCACCACAACTGTGGAGAACTCGACCACAACCCATTCTGGTCCAATTAAAGGTACGGGTGGGACTGATTTGATGCCATTTTTGAAGCAGATGAGAGATGAGACAGCATCCAAAGAGATCGTGAGACATTAGGAGCGTGTATGTGGCAAATGTAATTAACAATGATGCGGTCTCTTGACAATATAATTATAAATATTATCTGTTATATGCTAATTTACTCGTTCAGCATTTGTAAATGTTTAGAACGGTAATCTGAAAATTGTATAGTTATAGATATTGATCGCGAGCCTCGGTATCGGACAAATTGTAATAGTTATGCGTCATGGTATTCTATTCATTGCGTATATATATTAGCAACGATCAAAGTCTTTATAGAAACAAATCATTTCAATTTATTTAAATAAACATTCTTCGACTATCGAAACAATACGATGTATTTGCTTTGATTATTCCATTAGAATCATCAAGAGAGCAACTTTTTCTATTTAATTAAACATTTGATGAATCAGATTTCAGCAGTTTAACAGAGTTGCAGTTGACATTACTTACTTGTAGCCATTCATCGCTGAGCGCTTCAGCTTCACGGATATCGAATACCTGAAGAGTAGCAAGCGGTAATATAAGCGATAACCGAGTCAATATCAAAAACTTATCATACAAGTACCTTATTGACATCTGCCCTTTGTTGGAAATAGGTCTTTGCGCTCGCATACTATGATCAAATATGGAACGGTTGAAAAGCCGTAGAGAGATAGTAGCGCTTAAAAAGAAAACAAATTTGACTTGAATCATACCAACATATGCAATTCCGGCTTGGTGGAAACTGGTGAATAATAAATAAGCACTAAAGGATACGACTTTCGTCCATCGTTGTGCGTAAGCTAAGAAAATCAATGAAGCGCTTGAGATCAGATATTCTCAACGCTTATACAATAAAGTTAGGTGCAGTTATGTACCTCGTAACTCAGTACAATGTATCGAGGGGAAGTTTCCGGGAGCTCTACGAAAGTATTGGTGAGCGTTAGTCGAAGCAAGATGATGGCTCTTCGTACAAGTAGATTCATTCAATTACCTTCTACTAGATCTTCTAGTGTTATCTCATCATACACCTGGTCCTCGACAATACACAAGCGTTCTCGATCTATCTTTACTTGAAAGCAGCAGCCTTATCAGCGATTCTCAAATTTTTCACTGAATTCATTCAACCCTTCCAACTTACGTACGAATGCGGCACTGCCTTTCTGTGATCGTTTACTGAAACGAAACT
This sequence comes from Paraglomus occultum, assembly GCA_910592205.1. NCBI lineage: Eukaryota > Fungi > Glomeromycota > Glomeromycetes > Paraglomerales > Paraglomeraceae > Paraglomus > Paraglomus occultum. The sequence continues at coordinate 80,491 of CAJVPJ010000009.1, forward strand.
TGCGAAGTTTCTGTAAAACTTCAGGGTCTATATCACAGGTCGACTGGGACTTTAGATATCGAAAGTGAACAGTCAATAAATCGATCGGAAGAACAAAGTTTATACATGGGAAATACGTTACCATTTCGTGCGTGCGTTAAAGGGGGGACGATATGTTCCGGAATGAGACGCAGTATTAGATTAGATTTGCGACGGGATCACAACAATCACTTCTCATGTACGCGAACTATACGAGTCACATTGCGGTATGGGATGGATGGATGATCAGGTGTAAATCATAGAAATGGATGGAAAAAAGCTTGTATATAACGATCGCAACAGGTGATTCTTTTTACAGGCGACATTGATGGATATTATTTATTAAAATATCAGATAGCAAAGAAAAACAATGTAAAGTACATATTGCCTCCGAATGTATTTGTAATCTTTCCCCCAATCTATGCGATGATAAGAGCGATAGTGATAGAGCAACAGTGTTTCATTTGTACAAGTTAATAACCGTTTTTGACTATTTAACCTCCGAAACCGTAGAGGGTGCGGCCTTGTCTCTTAAGGGCGTATACTATGTAAGCAGAATAGTAAACAATTATTAATCAACAGATAAACAATTTCCGTCGGACAATCATATCAATACGCAGTCCCCACTCACCAACGTCGAGAGAAGTAACCGTCTTTCTCTTTGCGTGTTCGGTGTACGTTACAGCATCACGAATGACGTTTTCAAGGAAGACTTTCAACACTCCGCGTGTTTCTTCGTAGATTAGACCAGAAATACGTTTGACTCCTCCACGGCGGGCCAGACGACGAATAGCAGGCTTGGTAATACCCTATGATGATAATAGAATTGCAAAGGAAAAATGAATACAAAAGTGGCAAGCCAAAGATTTCGTCATCAATGTTTCATTGTCAATATCGCCTTACTTGGATGTTATCTCTGAGAATTTTACGATGTCGCTTTGCGCCTCCCTTTCCAAGTCCTTTTCCACCTTTACCACGGCCAGACATTGTTGTATATATTTACTTTGGAGGGATGTCTAATTGGGGTGTGTTTGGGATAAGTAGTTTTATTAAAGAATTCTGAAGCAATATTCGATAATCGGGAGGGCAGGGCAAAATTGGAGGATATTTATATAAATGTGATACGTGTCGTGATCTGAGGTCACGCGTTGATTGTTTTGAGGCGGAGCGGATGTTGCAAAATACGACACAAACGCAAACTGATTCGACAGACCTCACGCGTTTTTTATTTGTGTCATCTGCGCTCCCAATTTCCTATTTGTATCTTTGTGTATTTCCCTGTTTAAGGACGCAGCTCGCGAGAATCAGGCTAAATCAGGACGTGTAATTTTATTTTGTTTATTCGAATCAAGTTAAGGCCAAAACAAATACGCAGAATCGAGAGCCGACAACAAAAAAAGAAAACAACTTTACGCGTATCGCGAGGCAACGTCTTTGCTCCCACCACAGATAAAAAGGCCCCTTTGTCAAGCAGGTCCGATAGAGATTATTGGTCTTACTACAGAACGTCACAAAGACACATTTCCTCATACAAATTTACCCGTAAAACCCCAAGAAGAATAACGACGCAATGGCACGAACAAAGCAAACCGCTCGCAAGTCAACTGGTGGAAAAGCTCCCAGAAAGCAATTGGCAACCAAAGCCGCACGAAAGAGTGCACCCGCTGCCGGAGGTGTCAAAAAGGTTCGCTAATAAGAAATGTTTGGAAGTTGCTCTCGTTCTTGATATTTTTGACTTTACAAATCTATTCATATTCTTTTTCTCTTTCTAGCCACATCGTTACAGACCAGGAACAGTAGCTCTTCGAGAAATCAGACGTTACCAAAAATCCACAGAACTCCTTATCCGCAAACTTCCTTTCCAACGACTTGTTCGTGAAATTGCTCAAGACTTTAAGACCGACCTTCGATTCCAAAGTTCAGCCATTGGTGCATTACAAGAAGCAGCTGAAGCATATTTGGTCGCCTTATTTGAAGATACCAACCTTGCAGCCATCCATGCCAAACGTGTTACTATCCAACCAAAGGATATTCAACTTGCCAGGCGTCTTCGCGGGGAGAGATCTTAAAATTTTTGCTTACGATAAATTTTAACGACTCTTTCAAATTAATAATGTTATCACTGTGGTGTTATTGGAAATTTGTATTGCTGATAATGATTGAGACATTTCTACTCTTTATTAATAACGTCTATAATAAATCTAGAGTTGCAATAATACCATATTCGTTTAAATCATCAATCATTGTAGATCGTTATGATTTTGTACTTTTTCACTTTCAACGATAGTGTTTCGTCCATCGTTTATTGACAAAATGACTAGCCACGTTCCCCTATGTATAAAAATTCTTTCTCAGAAGCCACTTACTCAATCTGAAGTTTCTTCTCAAATAAAGAAATTCTACTTTTCAACTCGTGATGAAGATATCTTTACGGATGAAACCCTGAATCGCTTGGAAAAGTTAACCAGTGTTCTGACCAAAGAACAAATCGAACCTAGCTTGAAAAAGAGAAAGCGGGAAGAGGAAAAACGGAACCAAGATTTATTGAAAGAGATGAAAGGCGAGAAGAGGGAGAAATTGGACCGTTGGCATATGCAGTCGCAGAGAAACGTGTAATTACAGAGAATCGGATCGTTGGATTCGGATGTTGAATGGCATTGATAAAAGCAAAAAGACCAAATACGACTTTGCTAACGCTATTCATTCCATGATATTATACACTTGCAGTTCATTTATACATAGATATACCTCTTTATATAGTATTTGTTAAAGCAAAGAAATAAAGACAAAATTTACAAGAACGCTTCATCTTACAATGAAATACAGAGTCAAGATCATGCACTATTTATAGACATCAGGAAGTACCCTTCCAGATTGTGGTTAATTATATGATAACAATCGAGAACTATGTATATATAATCAAAATTTTTTACAGCTTTTTTTTTTACATATAATGCAAAGATTATTCTAGCAAACAAGCAATAAATCAAGAAAAGAAAAGGAAAAAAAAAAGAGAAAGTTTCTGTATAAACATAAAATAAACACACCATATTCATACTTACCCCCCTTTCAAATGTTCATAAAACTCACTCAGCTCTCACCAGGCAGCGCAATTTCATTATCTCCATCAGGTGAGAAGAAGAAATTCCCTTCCTCGCCTAAGTAATCAAGTTCAGAATCATCCGGAAGAGCCGACGATTCAACAGGCAACGAAGACTCGGTATGAGGGACATTTGCGAAATGATCGCCAGCGAGATTGAAATCTGGCACTTGGGCTAGAAGAGTTACTGAAGATGAATCGCTAGAAACAGATTCAGACAAATGGTTAGAACTCTGGTTGGAGGGTTGGTTGGAAAGTTGGCTGGAGGGTTGGCTGGAGGGTTGGCTGGAGGGTTGGCTGGAGGGTTGGTTGGAGGGTTGGTTGGAGGGTTGGTTGGAGGGTTGGCTGGAGGGTTGGCTGGAGGGTTGCTCGACAACTTTGACCGATGGTTCCACCAATCCGTTAGATCTCATTGGCGAAGTCGACGACCTTTTCGTTGTTGAACTGAAAATTTCTGTAGATTCCTGGGCGCGATGTACGTGATGGGCATCTTCAAAGGAGAGTGGTGTGGACGGATGTACTGGCTCGAAATCAAGTCGTGTATTTATTGCATTCATGATGTTTGCTAAAAAATGTAAACACGTATCAGTACAAAAAACAAAAATTTACCATCACTTGTCCATTGTTATACTTACCAGAAATCTCGTCACTCCCTAAAACTCTGTCTGGTTCAAGTACAACTGCCGTCGTGCCTTCGACGTCTTTTCTAACCTCTACTTTTTCTGCTTCAGGAACTCTCCCTTCTTTAATAGCCTCAATCGACTCTGCACCCTTAAAGGTTTGTAGAGTGAACTGAGGTGTGAGGAATAGTGGTGGAGGCAAAGACATACGCGATGTAGTATGCGTAGAGATCTCAGCCTGGGAAAGCCATTTTCTGCTGAGAGCTTCGCTGTTAGCTATATTTATCCCGTTGCTCTTGGTATTGGAAGGGATTTCATATCCATTCCTAACCTCTTTCCAATCAGAACCCCTGAAAACTTTCCATTCTGCTACATCATCGTATTTAACAAACAATTCTATTTCCTCCCCTTTAGCGTCCTTTCTGCCATCTTTATAAGTACTGCTACCAGTTCCCATTGCAACGACACCAGCGGCTCCACCGACTAAAGCTCGGCCCACATTAGCAACTGCTGCTGCCGTTGGGTTAGATGCATCATCTTTAGAAACCTGATCGCGGCGTGCAATGCCTTCCATCCGAATACGATGGAGTGTTAATATTCCCGATGGGTGGAACGTCAAAAGTTGTTGATGATTGACATTAGTGAGAGAAGCTGCATTCGTTGAGGATGAAGACGAATCTGTGGAAAGATATGAAGGAATGGTCAATGACGACGGAGAAGATAATGACGGAGGCTGTATCAACGGTTGAGGAGCTTGACTCCACCGACTTGTTCGTCCTCTAGTTTGTGCATTAGGTTTATGGTTGTGTTGAGGAAATGAAACCCCATTAGCTGGCGTCGGAGTTTTGGAGCTTTTCTTATTAATAGCTCCGACAGTACTTGCATGCACATCTCGCGCGTTGGAATTCAAAAACTTTAAACACATTGATAGCGATCTTTTCATGAACGGTAATGCAGCAGCATTCTGATGTTGCATCCATAAATTCGAATGATTGCTGTACGATTGCTCTCTTCCGTACACAATAGTAGATGAAGGTGTAGAATCAACTGATCCTAGTGTGTACAGCTCATTCGCAAAAGGAAATGGCTGTGTCGACGAGTCGGCCGGATCTTGAGGAAGAGGCGTTCTGGGCTTTATTCGGATTATTGGAGATTGCGACGTTGTGTCGTGCTGAGATGGATGAAAAAATTCGACGTGAAAAAGGTTTTGAATAGTGGTTAGAAATGCTGTCATGAACATGTCTGGTTATAGCATCAACAGCTAACAATGAAATCAATTAATAGTCCTAACCTCATCGCCTTTCGGCGATACTTACCCATTCATCAATGTTGCTAACTCGACCTCTCAAATGTGCTCTAACATCCATTGGCCCACCAAACGGATTGATGCCAAACACATGTACTGTTCCTCTTCCCGTAGCTACACCGCACCACCTACTGTCCCCACTCCACGCCACTCCGTTTTCACCAACGCTAGCATTCGTATAACCCCGTGAAAGTTTGTACAAATGTCTGACGGGTTTGCGGTTTCCGGGTCGTCGTCTACCGAGAATTTCAAACACATGAAAAGTCTGACCCGACATCGAGGTTGTGAAAAGAAGGGTTCCCGACGGGCTGAAGGAAAGTTGGGATATGGGATTGGTGTGCGGTTGGAAGTGAGCGAGTACGGGAAGAGTCAGCGATGCATTTTTGCGGTGAGCGTGAACGGTTGAGACGGGTTTAGGGGCGCCAGGAACAGTGGTGTAAGAGATCGGTATTAAATCGCGGATAATTATCTGATGTAGGAAATTTTAATGCAAGTTTAATTAAATTTGGTTTGAAGTTCATTAACCTGTTTCGTAATATCGATAAGCCATTTTGATACTCGTCACTTCGTCCCCATTTCATGACGTTCGTTGCAAACACTCACCGCACCAACAGCCCCAATGTTTTCATCATTACTATTTCCATGAAAGCCATTCTCACCAACATCTCCGTTTGTATTACTTTCCGAACTTCCAACTCGAAATAAATTGTTTGATGGAGACAACTGTGGAGAAGGATTTGACCGAGCTATTCCGCCCGTCGCGATGTTGTTTGCATCGACAGAGCCGTTTATATTGATAGGTTGAGTTGAAGAATGGTAGGGTAGAGTTGAGGTTACATGAGGTGGAGAGAGAAAGTATGAGGATAGGGCTTGGTAGCCGTAGTCGCCTGGAAACGGAAAAGCGTGGCTTTAATGTTAAATAACTGGCGAAATTCCAAGTTGATATAAATTATCCTTTGTTCTGATTCACCCTAACAATTTCCCTCCCTGATTTGTTCCTTTCCTTTCGACTTACCCAAAATTCTGACTCCGTTAACAACTTCTTTGGCAACACCTTTAGCAACATCTCCATAACCTTTATCCCACGCCCCTCCATTCTCATAGTATGCGCCTTCCCCATCTCCAAGCATGCTCTCGTCTCCGTACGCAGCCCCGTCCGCTTGTGTATTGCCACTACCCAACCCGCTGGCCAAAAATGCCATAACTCCACTTCGTTCGTTTTTCACCCGATTCGGGGCTGTAGTCGTTGCGTATGCCAACAGTCGTGAACTAAGAGTAAAGACAGGAACCCTAGTGGTCGGGTGCACCGCTACATCCGTCAGGGGCGATGAATGGAGCGGAGCCAGGTTAAGAGTCGAGCGAACGTAAAGTCGAGGAGGAAATGCCGTGGACTATTTATAACAGAAAATATGCCGTACGATATCAGAACGTGTGAATTGATTCGGGATGAGAGTGTGATGTAAAAAAAATGATAATCGGAAATTGCAGCAAAAAGTTCAGGCATTTTCCTTTCCCAATCGTTGATCCACTTACAAAAACAACGACCCGATCATTACACTTGATTCCCACAATCGTTCCCTCATGATCAAAATGCCATCGCGTAATAAGTTCACATGAACTTAACGAAAATAGCTTCACAACAGCTTTTGAGCGAGAGTTATTTGTGTAGATGTCTGATGCATTGTCTTCTTGTGGTGCACAGCTGCGAAAAGAAAGGAGAAAAGTCGAAAAAAGTCATGCATCCGTCTGATTCTTTTAAAACGATATATATTGCATGCCCGTAAAGAATATAGTGCAGGTCTTTCAACATAGATGTATAAAACTTACACTAGGGCAGCTAATGGTCGATACTTTTTGTATGGATCTTCTCTTGATGTTTCACGTGGAGTTGGGATTATCTAAAGAACAAATTAGATTAGATGATTGTATTACAGAACAGAGTCCCGACTTGGTGCTATTTTTCTGTAAATTCGTTTCTCTTGCTCTCCCTCAATTTCATCCTATTTGCCTTACCTTGATATAATACACATTTCCTATCTCTCTATCATGTTTAATAGACACCATTTCCTGAACATTATCCAATGAAGTAATATCCCAAATCTGAAAACCATCCGTGTATCCTAGACATAAGACCGATTGACTGTAAAGACAAGAATTAATACCAGGATGTTAATACACGGAATAAATAGTTTCATAAATAGTAAGATATCTTGCTTATGTATGTTAGGATTGGGTCAAGATTTAAATTTACAACAATGGTGTAACCTTGAATGGTCCTTAATTTCTCGTATTTCCTTATTGGGTAATACCATCCTTAATATATTTTTGACTTTTTCTCGCAAGTCCATCGCATCGAATACCAATCCTCTAATAAACTCACCTTCCAACACCTTCTCCAATCTCGTCGAATCCGCTGTACAAGATCATATCTTTTCTTGACTCAGTTTGCCCGTGCGTTTGCAACTGCATCATATTCTCCGCGTTCTGATCAATGTCATCGTCAGGATACGAGGCTTTAGGATTACCATTCGTAGTGCCATCCATACTACTACTAATAGCATTGTGATGACCCCGCAAACTAGCATCGTGTACATAATTAAATCCATTCCCAATCCTCCCGTTTCCTCCGTGATTGCCATAATATCCTCCATTAAACTGAGAGTAAGTATCCGTTTGGCTGCCGGCAACCTTTCGGAGAGACAGATGTGATGGGAGATAAGGAGTCACGTACGTCGATAGACCTTGAATAGCGGAAGTCAAGGATTCGAGAGTGGAAGGGTCTCTGCATTAGAAGGTAAAATGATAGGGATTCGGAGTCAGAGGTTAAGAACGCACGTAGATGGCTGAGCAAAGACTTGAATCGACGATGAGCAGAGAATGAGAAGTGATTTACGAGTGTTGCAACATTTGATGTGTATTACGATATAATTATACATAAATGGCATGTTGTAGATTCCCTTCCTGTTTCCACCTCTACTTTCTGCTAATACTTACTGCAAGTACTTTGGTTCGACTCTGACTCCAGTGACATTATTTTCGTTGGACATTATGCAGAGCGATGCGTGAGTATGTGTGAATAATAGGAGTAGAAGATATTATACTATATTGGTCGTTAACGTGTGCAAATTACAGTAGTATAGTGATTAGTGTGAATAGTTGGGTGGGCTGCTAGTAGTCTGGCTCGCTCTCCCCAATACACCAGTTTGATATTATATTATATGTAGAAGTTGTCTCTAGTTGTTATATCTATGTCGTCTCGTTCTATGAAGTAATACAGGCAGTTAAGGTGCGGGGGGAGTGTTCAGTTGGCAAGGTGAGTTAAATATAAAGATTGATGATATGGATGAGATATATTAAGTATAATATAACCAACAGTATAAATAAATAAAATATACATACATTTATACTGTCTTTATCTACGCAGTCATTGTGCTAGGTTTGGTGTTCAGGTAAGGCGATTTCTGTGACCTCAATCACATATTAATATATATTATTTATTTTAAAGTATTTCCCTGTGCGGTCAATCTCATTACGTTTGGTCACTTTTAACCTAACCTAAAAATAAGTGTGAGTCATGGTTGCAATTCAACATCTGCGCCCTGTTTACACGTTAACCAGTCATCGTGTTGCATCAGATGCGGCCACCGTTCGTCAGCATTTGGTGGTGTACGTAAAAGTGCAATAAATGGGGCCAACGACAAGGCAGATAGTATAAAACGTGTGTCTTAATACCGATTTAATACCGATGGCGTAGAGATTATTGATAGACAATGACGATTTGTTAATTATTGAATGCGTCATATAAATTATTTTTAAACGACTCGTATGTTGCACAATACCGGCAACATTGTGCATATACCAATTTGACTGATATGGTTGATAATGATGTATAAACAACTATTGAGGGTAAAGGCAATTATCTGAGTTTTGAAAGCGAATGCACAGGATATTAGCTGTGAAGCTCATAGGGTATAATTGACACTCGTAATTCGTAGCAAGAAAATATATCCGCTGCGCGATTACAGCGTGATGCTCGTCGGCAGATGCGATTTTAGGATGTCATAATCGACTGCAATCATGTGAACTTGATGCTGTTTTGGGATATGGAGATGTTGTATGGTGATATTATTATGTCAAGGTTCGATAATAACTTTTATTGGATAACACGACAATATCGAAAACAATATACTGTTAATCCTATGAGGCGGTGATTTAATATAATCACAATCTATTAATATCACATGATCATTATCCGCATCGTCGCTTATCCTCTATTAGAAATTATGACAATTGTGAAACTGTTAATTCAACAAAAGCGTGGGAAAGTTCTCGAACACTTGAAGAAAAGGGGTTTAGAATATTTTTCAAAAACCACCGTTTCCGATGATAGCTGGTTTTAGACTTGCCAAACACTGTCTTACAGATTATAACAATTCCTTTGCTATCTTTTTACGTGAACGTTAATGTCAAATGAGCATTATCGCATGCAACATAAGAATTCGTATTCCGATATACAGTCAAAGCCGTAAGCCAAACAACATGAGAACATGTATGATCTATTACAAATTGTGACAAAAAAGTTCATTGTAACGAGATCCCATTGACTGCATTCTGCTTTTACTCATCTCGAGAGTTTTTTACACAATATCTGCTCCTGTAAATTTCCAAGCGTTAAAAGCGGACACACTGCAACATGTGTTTGAAATTCGCTAATCAGAGTAAAAATTGACGCAACCAAATTATTTTACTACTATTCGTATCGGTGCTCATATGTGAATCAGCTTCAGCATAAAATCGATTCAAATTATCGGGATGCGAGGCAACAAATATATTTTCCTTCTGTGTTTCGATTTGTCGGCTACGTGTTGAATGTGTTGTTCAAACGGTGAACACGTCATGTACATATTCTAGCTAACTTTGACGCCCATTAAACTTTAATTATAACTAATACTTGCTTAACTTGTTTCCAACGCTGCATCATTTCTGTAGACTTCTCAATATAATTTAATACTAGAATAATTGTTCTTATTTTAATTCGCATCCTTAAGACATAAAAATTTTTTCGTATTAGCTGATATCGGGAAGCGATTTAAGATTTTGAAAAGAGCCTCCAAAGTTCTGTCGGCTTGGGAATTCTTTTTCAAACGTAAATTACCATTAGCAAATGTATAAAGCATAACTATGGCTAGGGCTAAGGGTATTTTTTTGTTGAAGAAATATACGGAGAAAAGCTCTATTTGAGCAATTGCTTAGTATTAATATTAACTACTGTAAGTATACAACTTTATTCCAACATGTTTTATCTCAAAAAGCTTTTTCCTATCGCTAAATGTAATTCGTATAATAGCTTATCTAATATTGAGACTTTTCGTTTTCTTTATGTTTATAAGGCTGTATCTTTCCTTTTATTAGCATTTTCTACTCCAATTAATTTGCTGCTGGTTATTCTAATTTACTCAAGGCTATTGCTTTTTCCTAATATGCTAAAGCATTTTCCAATTACTGCAATGCTTAATGCCAGCTGCTGACATGATATTTAGCTCCGTGCATTAGTCAACTGCGAAAACTCGCATAGAGTAGCGTTTTTGCCAATGCCAATTCTACGTTACAATAGATCAAGTCCTAAATTCCCATTCTAGAACCGCGTCTAATTATCACGTGCTGCTATGGAAGTTATATTAGCATTTATCTAACTCTTGAGCCTCTGGTGTTGTATAAACTCGTTGAATTCTTTAATTCACTATCTCTGAACCTTTCACACTTTTGATTTAATACTGGGTAGGTACGGGTAAGTTAAGCGTTAGGAGCATTTTCTATTTGTGATTAACAGGTATACACTGTATTGCAGAACAGCGTTACTGTGAACGATACAACAATTACTGCGAGATCGCTAATGTTTAATATTCAAATTGGGTACGATTAATGTGGCACAAATCCAGTCCCACACATACTTGCATATTTTTTCTTCCTTTCAGGCACCAAGTTTCATTCATCTTTACTGTAATCCAAATCTTTTCGAATCCTTCTCGCATTATTTCGCCTCATTATCAGGCTTGTCGACTTACATTCTGGCTAAATACCCAACTGTTGGATGTATGCTTGTTAGGTGTGCCAAGTGTTCACAATAATAGTAATTAGTTAATTTATGTCCATTACCAACATTAATGACAATTTGTATTTTGTTGCTGTCAGCAAAAAGCAGGAACGATAGATATACGATAGATATATACAAAGGAACAAAAATTAGACAATATAATGGCGGATGTTGAGGATCCGGTAATAAGGGAGACATACGAAGAAGTTAGAGATGACAGAAATGATACAAACTGGTAGCGTTTGTTGGGAGAACTGCGATTTATTGGGTTTGTAATTGGGTTGACGCTAGGAGCGTAATGGAGCATATCTCAAAATAGACATGGAATTGCATTCATGGTTATGTCGATATATGTCGTTCTTATATTTTATAAGCCCCCCCCCCCCTTTACCGTTATTGTTTCATTACCTTCTTTATTCATATCAATCATTATACCGCTTCCTAACGTTCTATCCAACTTTCATCGACTTCCTATTCCCTTACATACTCTCGATTATTATGGTATAGGTTGATTCTCCAGTATGAAAGTGAGAAATCCGACAAATTGATTTTAGCTGCGAAAGGTAATTATATCGCAACATACTTTGTATTACAAGTACCTCCAATATCTCAACTCGCGCAACATCCTTCCATGCTCTTACACTTGTCACAATCACACTAAACCCTTCACAATCTAGGCCCTGGAGGATTAGAAGAATTTACCGAACAGCTCTCTCCAGATCAAGCAGCATTCGGATATCTTCGAATGAACGTATCTAATGACGAATTATCCGTGAGAACCAAATTTGTGTTTGTTACATGGATTGGGAGTCGAGTCAAGGTTTTGAGAAAGGCAAAGTTAAGCGTACATGTGAGCGATGTCAAGAGGGTGTTGAATGTAAGTACGGGTTGGATTGGGTGTATAGGAATTGTGATATACGAGATGTGGCCAAGGTGTTAGACTCGTGAATGCTGATTGGATTTTCATTTGCGCACAAAATTCCCCCTGCTTTCCAATTAGGCGTATGCAATTGAAATCACTGCACACGACAAAAACGACTTTATTGAGTCTGAAATTTTAACTCAACTCAGAAAGGCAGGCGGTGCTAACTATGATAGAGGGTCTCACAATTATTGATTAAGAAAGAACATTAGATAAATGAGGCGACCGGGACAGGTTCAGGGGGTGGGAATGAGAGATTAAAATATTGATCATGTGTACGGATGTTTTATTTGTAAATGTCATGTGCCGTCCCTTTGAATAATCATAGATTTCTTTTTTAGAGATATACCGCGTTTGGGGCGGCTGGGGTAAGGCGAAACGGGTGTGTGACTCATAATTAATAGCCGTTTGTCTAGACCAGTCCTTGGGTCTTTATTTCTTAACTTGCATTGATATGGAAAGTAGGCTAAGAGATTACCAGGGCTAAAGCCATAGTGGTGTTGATAAAATGGGGTATGCTGCAACAAAACCAAACATTTGACTATGCCGGTTTGGCTGAAAAATTGCTAGAGTGACTGGCCCTTTCCCATTCTTAAAAATACATTTCTTTCTTTATTTCACTGGGTTTTGGGTCCGGTTGTCACCAGCAGGTTTAGCTTCAGATTGCTGCCCTTACTACAACGATGTCATTTGTTATGCTAATTTTATATTTGTTAGTAATAATTTACTACTCCCTAACGAATATCTCCTATGCGTATCCAAGTAAGCATACTAGTACCCGCGGAATCGAAGGGGAATTATATAAGGCAGACTCCGACTCGGTGTTTTGACTAATCAGAAAACGTCACTCGTCTCAAACTAGTTAGATTAATAATTGAATCGAATTCGCGAGTCAGCTCTTGCCTTTGGAACTTGACACTTGGGGGTATTTCTTTGCTCGAAGCAAATTCTGACATATATTCAGTATCGAACGAATTGATATTACAATCGCAATGATTGCAAGGAACAGAAAAATTGAATTTCGAAGGCCGATTTATTTAATACTACTCCATGATATCTGTGGACTGTTAACAACAAAACGGAAGAATATAATTTTGTAAGAAAACTGAATAAAGACTGATGAACAGGATTCAGTTTATTGACAAAACAAATGTTAATTCACTAAATGCAGTATCTTATCAATATGTTGTTAGAAAAGCAAAAAAAAAGTGAGAATCATGCTTAGCTGACAAAAGCAACAAGACCGCCAGATCAAATATAATAGGAGATTGCCAAAAGAACAAAGCTTGCCATTCACTGATAGAGTTCTGGCGTCTATTTCCATAAGCATCACCATGACTTATATATCAAGAATAAGACTCAAATTCAGCGAAGAACATGAGGATTCGTAAATTCTACAATATAATTTGGCGCAATCGGTGGAAACGCTTGTTTCTTTTGTTCGTCAGATAAAGCATTCCAACTGCAATATACAAAATTGGAATTAAAATAAAGCGATACTAATATGAAGCCATTTTTACAGCATTTAAAACCTGGAGGGGAGAATGGCAAAACTATCAGGACTTAGCACGTCCCAGTAGGCAGTGTAAAACATGCCTGAATGAAGGATAACAAAGGAAATGTGATATTCGAGCGTAAAGCGAAGGAGCGCGGCAACTTATATAAACATACCACGTGCTACCATATCGTGCCCCATTAGCGTCGCCCATTCTGCAATTTGTCTTATTCTTTTTTAGCTGATTACGGTTTCACCAGCATTAATGCTATTAGCAAACTCACCAGCGTTCAAACTCAATAACTAGTAAAAGGCAACACACCGGTTTCGAGGCAGACTGGACTTGAGCCCATTTCAAGTTGACCTTTGACGAGGTTCATTTCAAAAACGTGAGGGTTTGCAAGTGTGATTTGTTCGAAACGTCGGTAGTCGCAATCGGGAACGACGACGTGTGAGATACATGACATTTTCGAAACTCGCGCGCGCGACGCCAGGCAAGTAAGAGCCGATGGATAATAGATTAACCTATGGAGGTCCCGTTCCTCGTTACTGGTGGGGAGTTTCCAAATTGAAGATAGGGTCTTATAATTCGCCACACACTCCTCTGATAACATTTTTTTTAACAATACTCCTGATTGGATTTAGGTCAGAGTCAACAGTCACGGGAGAGCAGGTGACTATTGAATCACTGTTAAGATAACTTTATTCAATGCAACCACAGTGACTGGCACCATATAAGATTCGCCATTGTATGCGTTTCCGCCTTTCAATATGAGATTGTATGTGTTTCGCCATTGTATGCATTTCTGTCTTTCAATCTGAGATTGTATGTTTCGCCATTGTATGCATTTCTGTCTTTCAATCTGAGATTGTATGTTTCGCCATTGTATGCATTTCCGTCTTTCAATCTGAGATTGTATGTTTCGCCAT
>CAJVPJ010000010.1:0-90746 GCA_910592205.1 Paraglomus occultum
AAGAACTAAATAATGGTGCTACTTTTGCATTGTTACTGGAACGAGACATTGTCTTAGTATTAGAACATTTTGATTATATTGACTAAAATTAATGTCTAATATGAGCAGCCTAAAAGCTATTTGCAATTTCCTACAAAATGAGTATAAATACACAGAAATTGCAAAATGTGTATACATGTTTTTTAAAACAGCATATCGATTCCTTGTTAACAGTAATGTTTAAATAGTAAAAAAATTTTAACGAAAAAAAGGTTCTGCAGTTCCGAGGCTAAAATTCAAGAGAGATTACTGTAGCACCAATAATATTTATCATGCCCAACACAATTCTAAAAAGCAGACCAAGTCATAGTCTGTGTACACTGACATTAAATAGTTGGCTAACCAACTACACGTAAAATAACGGAAGAGAAGTAATTAATTAGTGCATCTTGGATTAATTGCTAAAACTTTATTTTCAACATTCAAAGATATAGTTACACTAAAGTAAGTGAAGCGTTGTGTTATGTGTTAAGAATGAAATAACCTTAATTATCGTAATGTTAAAAGAAACGTGTTAATAAGACACGTAACTGGAAACATAATTAAAAACTTATTATATTTTTAGAAAACAGTATGCATTGTCAAACTTTGATGCAGGATTATTTATACCTGCTTGAAAGAAATGAACAAATAAGCTTGTAAGAAAGAAATTGATTGGCATGAAATTATAGATTTTTGGGCACGGTTCATTAATAGAATATGGATTGCGTTCGACAGAATTTTAGACATATAGAAATCTCATGTTTTCACATCAAGACGCCCCGACGTTTTCTTGATGGTAGTCACAAAACACCCCCGCAAAATTGCGTAATAGAATAGGCTTTCTGTCTAGCAAGTTGGGAAGTAGCAGAGACGATCCGGACACGATGATCAAACATTTAGTTGCCAATAAGCACCCCTACGATACAGCATTGTTTCTTCTTACTATTTCTGTGACCAACTATCGGCGGCTAACGTTTTTCCTCTCTTTTGTGGCTAGATCTGTCTGCATTTTTCGAGCGATCATTAGTTAAATCAATTATGCGTTCAACCGGGCATCCTATTTTTGTTTGGATAGTCTGACGAATTATATTGCTTCTATGTGACGATCTATGAGTCAAATGCATAGTAAGAGACATTGCATATAAATTTAGAATAGTCAAATCATTTATGGCTTCCTAAAAAAAATAAGGTTTAAGATTAACTCTTGTTTAATAATCAGTTAGGTTCTTGTATACAATTATTTCTGCTGCTTCATTACCGTCTCTGGATAGCTTCGATTATTAAACTTGGAATGGTCGAAACATTTCACTCCGAGATCATCCTATGAGGAGGAGCAGAGATTGCGTTTAATCTATTAAAGCTATATTTAGAGATGGGGGATAGTAATTACCATTACTATTACAATATTGTAGTAAAAGTAAGACAAACAGCATGTCCTACTATAGCGCGAGTGGTGTTTCAAATGCAAGTCGCGGATAATTTAGATTATTACCGAGCATTTAGAAAGATAAGCTCTGCAATATAATTTGGCATCGGTTCACTTGTAAACAGATCATGTCCCCAACCCGACAAATATCCGATTGGGTCACTATCAGCACGCATAAAAGGCTTTGCCGACAAAGTTGAGCCCGAAACCGCCAAAAAATTGCACCGCTGTGGTGGCAAGTTTTTTTGACCGCCATTTTGAGTTTAGATTAGAATTTTGAAATAAACCGCAAAATGATGTCACTATTTTTAACAGCAAGAGAATTTGTGGACAAACGGTCGCGAGGTTTAATTCGGGAGAATGAAACTCACCTGCAATAATATGATATGTTTGATAAAAACTAAACACTGATAGAATGCCAACTCGTCAAACAATTAAAATGGTATCAAGCCGAGAAAAAAAATTTTATACCATCATATAAAATGAATACTAATTATTACTCGTTCACCTTTTATTAACAAAAACGGTAATAGCATACTAAAACGGTAATCCGCAACGCCACAGATAATTAGACGGAATTCTTTTTCACCGTGTCGCGTTTTGCCAACAATCGATCTTTCGCCATGTCCTTCGACCGTTGTCGGTCATTAGTATTACCCGAGGCTCTAACTTTTCGGGACAAGCGCGGTCAAACAATGCGGCACGAGCTACCAAATCCTTGAGTCGGGTGCGTCGGGGTGCGCTTGAGGAAAAAAAAAAGGCTTCCAAAGGCTATCATTGAACTGCTGTCCGAGCAACAATTCGTGCCTGCGCGGCTGCCGGTTTGTATTGAAATTTGCATATAGTGGCTATTAGCGACCTATTTATAGCTGAGAATTGTACGCAGAATCCAGAGAATAACCAGCGATCCAAAAGCCGTCCTTTTCTGAGTAGTATAACAAATTCAAACACGTCCCACTTTAAAACCTGCGTGAAGATTGCTTGCTGTAAAAGAAGTACTACATGTTTAGACGCTCTAGGTATTAATCAATCAATGTCTAATAATTTTGTAGATATGAAAGTGTGAACCATTGGATCGGGCTCGGAGGAAACAGGAACCTTTTTCAAGGCTGCAGGTTGGTGTTTGTCATCACCACCATCATCATCACCATCATCATCTTCTTCTTCTTCTTCTTCTTCTTCTAATCGGATGAGCGCACTTGATGGTGGTGGTGGTGGTGGTGGGTGGATCTAGAAAACGGATGTGCCATGTCCTGACCGTGCTGCATATTTTAGAGGGAATCTGCCAAGCCAACGACAAATGTCAAACGAAGCACTGGGACCTTGTTATTCAACTGAAGCCTGAGGAGAAGAAGCTGGCGCAGTCGACATCAAAGCGTTTCTTCTAAACATCGTTGAATCGTCAACCAACCAATGAATGCGTGTCTTCAAGCTAGCTAGTTTGCCGTGGGGAGGGAGGAGAAACAACATTACCGGAAATCTCGAAATTATCGTTGTTGAAATTGTCATCCAATACGACCGGATGGCACACATGCGCCTGAAGAGCTGAAGGGGATAATCGCTGGCGATAAGCTCTTTTTGTAATTTGATGATGAGTGAAGGAGTCCCACACTTTGAAATATGAAAAGATTTGTTACCAAGTTATTAACTGAAAGCTATGCGGTTCTGAAGAAGCATACCATTGCCTGCACTTGTTGGTAAGCATCTGATAAGAGCAAAGGGTATCAAAAAATATATGCTTATTTACGCATAATGATTGTTCACGTTTGTAGTTATACTTTCCCTTGGTCGATCGATACATGCGAGTCAAATGTATTTGTTTACACCTGTAATGAGAAAGTACATTTCATAAAATTACTTCCCTGTCATTTACTGTCAAGCCGATGGTGATTATACGGGACATACGTGCCTGCCGCATGATTTTTGTTTATTATGACAGTGATCGAATAGTGATCGAAGGATTTGCGATCACTGAGGGGATGCATAAATTCTTAAAGAACAGTAGATCTTTATCTTATCAGTTCTTTTTGCCAAACCTCCAAATATTAAGATTCTGTACTATAATGGGTGTTCATGGTCTTGGTACACAGGGGCGAAACGCCTCCAACATACGCTACAAGGTAACCATGTGATTCATCTACGTCGAAGCATCCTTCCAATAGAAGATTCTGGGCAGAAAATCCAGCAATCGAATAGACATCTCTTTCCCAAAAAGGACTTTTAAATGGCAACCACTCGGAGGTCGCATTCGGGGGGGGAGGAATCCTGACCATTAAGCTTCCTGCCCAATTGAATTGCATGAGTGTCTGAGCGCGGATAAAATGCAGGGCTAAATCGTGAAAGAAAGATTTGGATGAAATTGCCATTACAGACGTTTTAGACGTCGTTAACGTAGCAAGAGAAGGGTGACACTTACCCCATATGCAAAACGAACTACGAGCAGCATCAGCTCTCTTCCGAGACTTTGCATTTCCTCTGTCTTTTTTGAACAAACGCTTGTGTTGCTCATCCGGAGACAAAGCCAGCAAAAATAAAATACTCTTAATTGGAACTTGAGAGAATTTGCGAGCGTGCAGGATGAGGTTCTCGCCATGTTTTAAAATGTTTGCTTTGCCGAATTCAAGTTGCTTGTCGAAAGATGTATTACGCCCGTTTCAACGAGGCGATAAGTGGGAACGATTGACGAAATATCGGTTAGAGCTTGCTCTCAAGATAACAAAGTTTTCTCTTTAAAAGTTAGCATCACTCTCTTCCTTGTTTGTTTTTTCAGGCGGTGAATAGTTCTTGTAAACCTTTAATTTGTTAATTCGCAATCTCTTTTCCTCGGTTTTATCTCTAAATTCTTTAATTGCTTGATGAGCAATTGTTTGAACCTCGACTTAGTTCTTGGAGAGATGTAAGGACAAATGACGCGAGAATAAACAAAGAATAAAATGAATTCGGCTGCGGTGGTGGTACTGAATACGTTCGTTGATGTATTTGGCATATGTCATGTACGCAAAATAGCATAATTAATGAATGCATATGCTATGTGTATATGATAAGAAAGGGATGAACAAGAATGGTGTGATAATGGCGAGTGAATAGATAAATGAATAAATGAATGAATAAAATAAATATGTACGTTTACTTATTTATTTATTTATAACTAACCTTCTATAGTACGAACACTTAATTATGGTTAATCAAGACAATGTATTTATTTTTCGCTTTGGTGTCAGGTATATTAAAATACCATGGTCAAAAGAACATGCGTTTGATGTCAAACTCTGCTACACATTAATATACGTAGACTGTGTTTAGTACAATAAGAAAATTCTTTATTTTTAGAAGTGACTGTAACAATTAAGATGAATAAGCCCTAAAAATAAGATTTGCGGGAAAGAGTTGTAATACATATTTGTCAAAATATGTTTCGGTATTGGCCGTAATGTTGTGAGAATATCCGATAATGCAAAAAAAAAAAAAAGAATGCCCCGCAGCCAAAAGCCAACTTTGTTACAAACTATCAAGAATCTTCTTGCTCAAAGTCCATAGACGACCAAAATGTCCAATCATGCGACTTTTTCAGATATCTTTAAATGAATTACAAGTGCCGTGTATCATGCCTTTTTGAAGATAGTCCGCTTGATCAACCTCGTACATTCAAATCACAAGTCAATGCTTTGTGGAGTTTAAAGCATATAAAAAGGGAAGAATTTAATGAATGCATAATAATAAAAGAAAAAGAAGGGGGGAAGAAAGGGGGAGAAGGGTGCAAAGGGGGGGGTGTTGGGGTGGGCAAAATTATTACGACAAGAAATACTTAATTAGTCCAAAGAACATGGGGAGACCAGAATTATTTGATAACCAAAGGGACCCCTATTTGCAAGCATTGATGCACGGAATGACTAACCGAAAATGTTCATGTACCTTGTTCGGATCCACAGATCGGCAAAGGGCATACATATTATTTTTTAACGCTCGCAAAAAGTACTGTAAAATTTGTTTGGTACAAGTCTGTGATCAAATTAAGTTCTGCATGTAAAGAGTAAACTCCTTAAGAGTACCCCAAAAAAAAAAGACTCTACCGGAGGGGAGAGGAGTGGAGAAGGGGTGGAGAAGGGGGGAGAGTGGGGTGGAGAGTGGGGTGGAGAGTGGGGTGGAGAGTGGGGTGGAGAGTGGGGTGGAGAAGGGGAGGGAGGTTAAGCAAACGGCTGGTAATCGAAAGGTCTGATGAGACGAGAAAAGACGAGAAAGACGAGGAAAGCGTTTAAAAGCCTGAAAAGCACACCCGCAACAGTGAGAACAATACCAATGTTATTGTTGTTACTGGTTAATTTTTATAATATCAGGAATTAAAAAGTGTAATGGTGGTTTTATGGTGGTTTTATGGTGGTTTTCAGGCTAGTAAAAAAAAAGAAAAAGAGTTTTTACCGGTAGAGTGTGTAGATCACGTCATAAAAAAGGTCAAAAAAGTCTAGCGTTATAACGCTGGGTCGCTAAAAAGTATTTTCCACCACCTCCCCCTGCGACGGGTTTAAACCGGTCAGTTATTGGTACTGACGTGGATGTGTCAAAAAAATCGGTTGTTTCCGTAATAGTGATTTTGTGTTATTGGGTGGGTAATAGTAACGGGCGAGTTGAAATGTTTCAAAATTTAAAGAAATGACTGAAAGAGTCACCGGATAGTCTATATGCTTTCAATAAATACAATAATGCGATATCAAAAATTAATAATGATAATTATTATTTTAATAATAATAAATTTCGCACTGATGACATCATCCGTATTGTGCATTTTCGACATCTCCCCCTCATCATTAATCATGGCAACATGCCAAGGATTTTCATACGATAACAATGGGGACAATGAATACAATATGCATATATATGATTAATATATACCAAATGCAAATAAAGTCGTTAAAAAACTTTAAATAGAATGAGAGGGAAAAAAGCATAAAAACGTAGAAAATGTCGTGCTGTGATTATGTCAAACGGAGGGGGTTATGGAGTTACGGCATAGTAATATAGTAATATAGCAATATAGAATATAGTAATATAGCAATATAGTAATATAGAATATAGTAATATAGTAACAGAGAAATAATAATATAGCAATAACATAGGGCTTGTTTATGTACATATTTAATATACACCATACTTTGCCTCGAGCATCCGACATTCTTCCCCTTGTTTATTTACATTATTAACATTTTTCCCTTGCACGCATTTCCCTGGGGAATTTGGCTGTCTTTTTTCGCATCTTGCCCTTTTACTTTGAAATGAACAGAATAACAACAACAACAACAACAACAACAACAACAACAACAACAACACACAACACACAACAACAACATAGCACAACAACAACAACAACATAGCACAGCAACAACATAGCACAACACAACACAACACAACACAACACAACACAACAACACAGAGCAACACAACACACAATAACAACACAACCACGCATCCCACCCAACACACAAACAACAATATCGTCACTGTCTATTGTCCGTGTGACGAAAATCCCATCAACTCTTCTGTACCACTTTTTTATCTTAATGTCCACTTTTCGTTCATGATTATGAACTATTCCCTCTTTGAACGCTTTTCCCTGTTTAAGTCTGATGCGTATGTGTCACCAATACTTGACCACGAATAGACAGTACGGGAAATCCATCTTTTTTTTAAAAAAAAAAAAATTGGGGTTTTGTTTCAACCTACAGTTTCGCCTCGAATGAAACACAAAAACTTCGGAATCAATCACGGGGGCTGCAGACATTATATTTAAACCTGTTCTACAACAAAATTCCCGTTTTTGTTACAACACTTTTTCTTATCAGTTAACAACTCCTGAATTCATTATTATTATTATCATCATCTTTATTATTATTATTATTTACCCACTCTTTGGTGTGTATCAAATATTAACGAATATAAAATTTTTGTTCTTCTCTCATTAACGCCCGCGTGGTTGGCTTTAGAGTTGAATTATGAACTTTGAATATTAAACAAAAAAAAAAAAGCTATATATCAAAAACAAAAAAGAAAAAGCAAAAAACCACTCCCTCAAAGTTACAAAAGAGCAAAGTCTAAAAAAAATTCCTTGCCGATAGATTAATTGCCTATTTTACAACACACATTCGACTCTCTCCTCTTTCCCTCACTTTCTCTCTTCCATACTCATTTGTAACTTTACTTTTTTTTTTTTTCCACCAACGAAACAAAACCCCTACATACCCTCCTCTTCCTACCCTCTTCTTCCCCTCTCTACACTTGTAACACTTCCTCGTTCACCCGAATTAAAAACCGAGTCTTCTTTACTGCGGCGTGCTAACCCACTGTCAATCTGAAACATACTTGCCGCTGCCGCTCAACCACACCCCACCTCTTCCCACCTACTTTCCGCGTTTTGTCCGTTACTCGTTTTCAACTCTTGACCCATCGATCCCTCGGCCATTAACTATTCAACTTCAGACTGCTTCGCTACCAGCGTTAGTCTTCAAATCTTTTCACTCGAGGAAAATAATTCAGAATGCCATCGCTAAAGAAAGGGCATTGGTCGGCAACTGTAGGTCTCTTTACATGAGCTCTGGTGAAAAGAAAAACATTGTCGTTAGCAACATTTGCTGAATTTTTATGTGCAAATTACAGGAAGACAAGCTCGTACTTGAGCTACATTTACGACATGGTAGCGACTGGAAAGGCATCGCTGCAGCTATGAACGGGGCACGAGACCACAAACAAGTTAGAGAACGGTTAGTATTTTGACAGGCGTTGTCGTTGTAGTTTTCGTTGCGTCGTCATCGTTGTCGTCGTCATCGTCGTCATCGTCGTTGCGTCGCCGTCGTTTAGTCATCGTTGTCGTTTAGTCATCGTTGTCGTTTAGTCATCGTCGTTGTCGTCGTTATCGTCGTTGTCGTTTAGTCATCGTTGTCGTTTAGTCATCGTTGTCGTCGCTGTTGGTTGTTGTTATTATTGTTATTATTAATATTGTTATTGTCGTCGTCGTCGTCGTCGTCGTCGTCGTCGCCATCATTGTCGGCGTGGTTGTCGGCGTGGTTACCTCTATCTTCTTTTTTCTCATACAATAAAACTAACGATAAATACCCATTTTTTTGAAACTCTACTTTTAGATACGTCAACCACTTAGACCCATCGAGTATGTGTTTGTCAATCTTTTCTTCTTTTTCTTTTTCTTTTCCTTTTTTTCTTTCTTTTTTTGTTCATCCGATTGCTTATTCTCGTTTTGCACATTTCCTCTTCCAACCAATATAGTAAACCACGACCGGTTTTCAGTTGAAGAAGAGCGAGCATTGGTCAAGTGGAATAAAATAGAAGGCCCGCAGTGGGCTGTATTTGCTCGCCGCATGCGAAATGGTGATGGTTTTCGACGCACAGCGTTACAAGTAAAAAACTTTTTCCATCGTACGGCTTGCCGAAAGAACAAACGTCAAAAGGATGCTCCTATGGAACAGCAGGCTGCAGTTGATGAGCGACCTAATTATGATGGACGGTCAGGAGCAAGTTTGGCTCAGAATGTACGAGGCGAAGAGAAACCCCGTGGGCGAATCAAGAGTTTGATGAATATTAGGAACTTGTTGAACTAGTTCTTTCGAATTTATTCTGTTTCTCTTTTTTCGCTTTATAGTTTTTCTTCTTTTTCAGATGCTCGAAATTGTAACGTTCGCCTTTCTTCGCTATGTAATTTTCTTTCAATTTGTTTGAGTTTTTTGTTTTTTGATTTCTCGACTGTTTCTGCCTTGATAATGTTTTTGCAAGTTGAACGCATTATCTATCGATCGTGCTTGGGATTTGTTTTCCTTGTTGGAGCATTACTTGTCGGACAGAACCAATTGACAAGTGGTGACAATTATAGTTTCGCTTTATTTTTATTTTGTATTCTTGTTGCAATGGTCAAATACTTTGCGCTGTACTATGAGAACAATTAGATCTGAGATTTATTTATTAGTTACGAGTCCCAAATAGGAGAGAGTCTTTGCTCATCGCTCTGTAATAAATACCCGTTCAATCTCCTCGTCCTGGAGTAAGTGGGTATTGTAGACGGGATGATAATTTAAAAAGAAAAAAGTACTCTATTATCCGTCCTTTTGCGTATCGGAAACTTTAATGTTATTAGTAGTTCTCTTTACTGTTTAATTTGTTTTTTTTTTTAGAAAAAAAAGAAAAGAAAAAAGAAACAGAAAAAAAAAGTACTATAGGAAAACTACTACTGTATTTTACACAAATGAAAATTATTACTGCATATTGAATCAATGAAAAGCCTCTTTAGGAAGGGAAAAAAATTTTTTTTAATTGGAAACCGGTTTTGAATTATCACATTCATTCATTTTATTACCGTAATTGATCATTCTTTGTCAACAGTTGATTCTGCATCATTAAAGTCTGCTTTCGTCATTATCAACCCACTTCTGTGGTATCATCACCAAGATTAGGAAGTCGTAAAAGCACAATAGATATAGAATTCCACGTTCATTGGCTGGCTATAGAGGTCAATGATATCATAATTGACCATGGTGTCGGCGGGGGGAAAAAGAATTTGACCTTTATATTTTACATCATGCGAAAATCAGGTTTTGGACTAATCACAGTGACTTTTTTCTATCGTCTCCGGGGTTCATTTATAAATGAGATACTATCATCACCAATTAAATAAGCTTGGAGATGAGTTCACATTTTACACCGGCTGTGAGTAGTAATAATGTTGAGGAGGGGGGAAAATGCTAGTAACATTTTTTACCGTTAATGTTGCCCTCATTATTTTAGGAAGATGCTCAATTAATCAATTTGTTTCGAGTCTTTGGTTCTCGATGGCAACAAATTGCTGCATTAATGAGGACGAGAAGCGCTAGATCCATTCGCGAACGGTAAAATAGTCGTGATAATGATGTCATTGTTACATAGTTTTCTCTTACTTATTGATTCATTGTCCCCGGACAGTTACGTTCATCATCTAAGTCCTGGAAGTAGGTACACATTTCCCGGTTGCAAAAATTGTGCATACTCTGTGTTTGTTGTCTAATACTAGTTTTATTTTGACAAGTTGATTCGAGCCCATTGACGGTCGATGAACAAACCAAAATTCATCAATTGCATGAAATACACGGATCTAAATATGCTCTTATTGCGAGACATCTCTCTGGCAGGACGAGTCTCCAAGTCAAGAATTTCTGTTATAATCGCTATCGACGTGTGTCCCATCGTCCTCCACAGCCTCTGGTTTGCACACGCTCGTCCAAAATGGAGATTTCGCATTTGCTGAACAAAGTGTCTTGAGCATGGGGTTCGATCACGCGGAAAAGAAAACGTAGAAGGGTTGGGTGGGCCTTGTAATGTGTAGTCCATCATGTATAATGCAGGCTGGAACTGTACGTGTAAAAAATAGAAAAGATACATTTTTAGGTAGAAATTAATTATTAATATAGGGGTAATTGTCTTTTAAAAACACCATTTATGGACTTTGACCAATGAAAATTAAAAGTTGAAAGTTCGTGTTTAATCTATTTGATATGCATTTCTTCTTACCAAGAAGCTTTGCAAACAAGGACTGGCTTATAACATGAAACGTTCGCGATAGACTAATTAATAAATTCCTGGAAGCAGGGAAATTTTTGTTCACCAAAAATCGCTTAGCAAGAGTTATTTGACAGGACATTTGGTTGGATGCCATGTTTACGGCTAACAAATGTCGTACAATTTTGCGCTTCAAGACAGGCTAACAGGCAAAATAGTAATTACGACGGTTGGTCCTTCATATCGGAAAGTCAGACATATGCATAATGGTTGGAAACTACTACTAATTACGATCATCATTGTCATGTGCGTGTGGAGCCGTTGCATATTTTATCAAATTCTGCCAATTGAGGAATTATTGCTTCCGGCAAATTGCATACGCGTCACAAGTAATCACTTGCGGGTAAATCGTCCAACCGTTCTACGAGACGGGCCGTTAAAATGATAACCTTTAATCAGCGAATCCCGCTCTTGCAAGACTGCGATGACGGATGCTTTGCATCCGGTTCACTATAGATGCATATATAGGTGCTTGTCTTCTGCGGCTGACCCATTGCAACAATTGCATTTGACACATTATAACTGGAACTTTCTCAAAATCCAAAGAACATAATTTAATAAAACGCCGCGCGAGACGCCTCCTCGGGCTATGCTCTTGATAGGTTCAACGGTGAGGTAGCCAGTAGAAAGATTATAGAATTTTCGAATGAAAAACGCACCCTACATTTGCCAGAAAAATGAGTAATTTGTGACTATTCAGTTCCAAAAATAAATTACCAAAATTTATTAGGCAAAGTACAAGGTAATATTGCCTTAGTGGTGACTCGAGGTGTGGAAATTTGCCCTGATAAAAAAAAAAAAGAATTCATGTCAAAAAAATTTTTTTTGGCTAACGGGGCTTTAAAAGAATATGTCAGGGGAAGGGGTCGCGTTATTTTAAAGTGCCTTATCCATCACTCCCTACAAAGCAGACTTTTATAATACTTTATTTATTGCAACAAGAGCTAAAATGGCTGCTAAATAGCTCAATCACGAGAAGATATTGCTCGCAACAGAATTGGTAGATTTGCTATAACGGCAAGATTTTCCCCGCCAAATCTCAAACATGCATCATTCATCGTTTCTCCTCAATCACAAGTAACACTGTTTCAAATTATACGAGCTTAACTTGTACGTTCAAAATCATGAAAGAAATCTGTGGCATTCAGCAGTTTTAAACACACCTCTCCTTCTCCTTCTCCTTCCCCTTCCCTTCCCCTTCCCTTCCCTTCCCCTTCCCCTTCCCTTCCCCTTCCCCCCGAAATCTTGAACGCTCCGAGTTGTTGTTGTAAAGGAAAATATTAGTAGTATGGCTGATTTACATACTTGCTAAGCCCCCTCAGTATATCGATTTACTCCCGAATGTAGTAATAGAGGAGACCACACATTAGATCGCTGACGCACAGTTACATCAGATCTACATCGGGATCGCTGTCGTTTCCCCAATCGAAATCATCGAGTTCTTACGTTGAAGCGAGCACGAAACACCGCGATATCCAGAATAGACTTTTCGAAAGGCTCAGACCTAAGGGATGCCCTTAATTAGATAGTCGCATATTCGTGGTATGATGTAACCGCCAATATATATGCATGAAACAGCCTGAACAAAGAAAAAAAAAATTTTTTTTTTGAAAAAGACCCAATAAGAATGTGTAAAGAGAGAACAATGAAAATAAAATAAATTAAATAAAATAAACAAAATAAAATAAATCAGTTATTATTTCTTTCCTAAAATTACCGTGATGCAGCAACGTGTGTCCTCTTGACCCTTGCGATCTCACATTCGTGTTACTGAATCTGCTCACGCTCATTGTAGAATCATATGCGAGACCATTATGGGATATCGATCTGTATGTATAGTATATGCATAAACATTGGGCAATTCAATAATAACGTGTGAAATTTGTCGCACAATCTGTTTCTGTCTCAACGAACCAATCTAAAGTGCAGCCCACGCTGATGCAACATACTTAACATATACCCAGTCATACCATCGCTAGATGTTCTATAATTATCGGTTATTACAACCAAGGGTGCATCTGCTTCCTCCAGGAGTGCAGCAATACACGTTTCTAGAGATTGAATCTTGATGATGATGGGTTGGGTGGTAGGTGGTGGTATGAATGGGTGGTGGTATGGGTGGGTGGTGGTATGGGAGGGAGGGAGGGAGAGGGGACCGAATGTGTTTCCCCTTCCAACGGCCAAAATAGAGTTGCAAATTTAGAGTTCGAGTCCAAAATATTTTGAAAATTAGACTTGCCCTTTATGAAAAATGTGCCGATTTGATGGGGCAGGTGAATAGCAACAATTGTAAGCTTGACCTTAAAAGAAGGGTGGGGAGGAAAGGGGAAAAGAGAGAGAATCAATGACACTAAATTCGTTAAAAGTATTAAACCTTGATCTCACGGTTGAACGAGAGAATGAGGCATTAAATCAATGGCACTAAAACATTGTATGCTCAGAGACGTGGCCAAGGCCGAATTTCTATACCATCTTGCAATTCAACAAGCATTCAATTTCTACCAACCTGAACGTCGCTTCACTATACAAAATTAAATCGATGACAAGATGGTCATTTCGATTTGGCAAAATTTTTAATCACATGAACTAATTGCAATCAACCAATAATAATGTCAATATAAATACCGATACTATAACTAATACATACAACTTATCACGTGAATAATTTATTAAATTTAGTATTATTATTATGAAAAAATCTTTTATACAATACAAAATATTGAATTACCTATTATTTGTACATACATAAACAAAACTCATGTAAATATGATAAATATCCAAATCATAATGTCATGTCGTAATTCAAAGTTGTCTCAGATCCAACATGCGGAACAATGGATTTGATCTGGTGCGAATACTGCCAAGTTCAATTCAACAAAAAGTCAATTGACATGCGCGAAAGTTTGTTCAAGGTTCGTCTACGCAATCGACGGGATAGTTCGCTTCGACGCTTGTTATACCAAAAATTGCGTACTTGTAATTGGGTGCGTCCCAGCTTTTCAGCAATCTCGGTCCATTTGCCGCCGACTTTGTTGTACAAGTTTATAATTGCTTGTCCCTCAGCCTTGGTCAGAGGGCCATATTTAACTAGTAAAAAGATGAAGGTAAAAAAATTCCATCAGTGCGCCGTACGTCATGTCAACATGCAAATATGACAATCAAAGAAAAAACTAACTTCCTGGCTTAAGATGATTTATAAATCTAACAATTGATTGAATTGAACAATAAAACATCGACTGACTCGGGAAGCAAACGAATGTCTGATTGTGGCAACAAACACATAAAAATAATTACCTTTCGCGCGCTTGCTTATGATTACGCGTTGTCTTCATATTGTTAACAATATCCACCCATTTCGGGCCATGGATCTTGTACAGCTTTATCAATTCTTTATCCTCCTGTTAACCAAGTAGAACGCTTAGGATCCGGTTATCGCTATCCCAACACACACACATGCTAGCTAGAAACTAACAATCGACCAGTATATGCGAACCATTTACCGAAGGAGACCAATACTCGATGCATGAGACTTTTCTGCGAGAAACAGGCATGCGTGGCATCACCAAGTAAACGTAATATCGACTCGTTAGCAAACAAAAGCGCAAAGAGTGGATGGTTCTGGCAATTTAAGCTGGTACGTACCTCCTCTGCGGATACCGAAATTAAAGCTCGAGAATGTTCTTGCAATTTCCGGTCAAAAACATTATTAGATATTGATGTATATTAGGTATTCCATGTGACACTTGTATTCCAAATGTGACCAAGAGCGGGTCTGACCGGGGATATCGTATTATCTAGGACATTCTACAAACATCTAAACACACAAACAGTTTCCTGGGGCCATACGGTACAGTCAGTACAGAAGCGTCGGTATGACACACATCCATGCAGCCGCAGCAAATTATCCTTTACGCTAACCCTAACCCTAACCCTATCTCATCCATACAGAGAGAGTAGCACAGCATACATGCAAAGGAAAAATACTGTACAGGCGTGTCACACTCAAGAGGCTATCACGAGCATCTCCCACATCTTTCTTCATTCTCCCATCTTTGTAAATAACGAGTTAACACTAGCGTGAATAATATTTGAGGTGGAAAAAAAAAGAGAGTGAAAGTTTCTTTACCATTTGGCGAAAAAGTGGACCAAGCAAAATTCTTTTCTCATGCACAAAGCAGGTTCGAATTGCCGATCCGATCTACATTGGTGGTTCTGCATTATGTCATCATTTGCGCTATTATCGTAGAGTGCGGTGAGTGAATTAAACAATATTTCCCCACCTTTTCTACAACCAAATATTGTTTATCAGTAGCTTATATTAACATGATCTACAATATTTGATCATATGATAGCTAATGACAATTCTCAAACCGAAAAAAAAAATTTACATTAATGGGTCCTGCGCGATTATGTAGCTGTTGCAAGTACGCCCGCTTTCTCTCCAGACAAAGAACATACTTAAATGCTTGAACGGGAAAGCAATGGTTCTTTACAAGTATGGGGTTTATTCATTCTCACGACATGACAAAGTTTTTATTGTCAAATAAATTAATTATTAACGAGGTCAAGAATAAAGAATATTTATCCACGTATCATTAATCATTTGTCAGGACGTTCTTTTTTCTGTGGGAACAAGAAACTCATCACATGCACAGATGAATAGGAAACGGATTCGTCAAGTTTGGCGATCGTCCCAAGCTGGCAATCGATCATATGAAAAAGGGCTTGGCTTTTTTCAGAGTCTTTTTCTTTTTTTAATTGGGGGAAAAAATATGCTGCTCGGATAAAAAGGTCTGCCTGCCTACCTGCCTGCCTACCTGCCTGCTTGCAGCAAACAGCTCAATTTCTTTATTGGGTAATCTCTTTAGATTCCTTCTGAAACCTTTTCTCTCCACCCCCCTAATAATCACCCGCATGCATCGGAAATCTAAATTGGATGTATAACTTGCTTTACTTATCAGCCGCATCATAAAGTGGGGAAGGGGAGAGAAAAATAACTTTATTTCCGTTAAAGGACATATGAGTCTGTATGTAAAGAACATCCTTTCAATGAATTCTAATTGGGCATTTTATATTCGAGTCGTTTTTCATTGGCACAAAAGACGAGAAAAAAAAAACCTTACGAAATCGTTACCAGCAGCAAGTGCGTAAGCTGTCTAAGCCATATGCGAGCCTAAATAAAACGTATATTTAACCATACTATTGAATGAGTCTCGTGTGTAGATATCGTGTATATATATATACACACAACCCAATTCAAATCTCGACTCTTCAGACATTCTCCCAAACTAAAAGCGTTCAATGATTTTATGATATCAAAGAATAATCCCCTCCAACCAAGAACTTTTGTTGTTACCCTCATTGTAACGACATGCCTAGGAGGAAGTATTGGACGCCTTCTGTACGTGAAAAAAAATAAAATTTTTTTAGAGTTTTCCATATTCTCTCTTGTATAAACATTGCCATATTCAGCAATGTAGTACAGCCTGAGCGCCTTTAAACTCGTATTGAATGATTAAATTTGTTACAGCAAGACTATCAATTGAGAGAATTTGTTGAAACTCACGGCCCACGTTGGGGAGATATTGCGCGGGTTATTGGCAATAATACGACGGGGAAGCAATGTCGTGAGAGGTTGGATTAACGAAATTAATTTAGCAAACTTTATTATTTTTTTTAAAGACACGCAAGTTGTGAATATAAAAATAAAACAATGTCTGTTTCAATCCAATTAAAATATTTTTTAGGTACAGAAATCATCTGGATAGGAAAAGTAAGTGAAATAAATGTATGCCGTCAACTCTTTTTTTTGTATGCTAAAAATCTTGTCTCTAATCTTTTTTTAACTTGCAGTAAACCATTCGAAATTAACATTGTTGGAGCAAGCCGAGATCTACCGGTTATACGAAAAGCATGGATCAAAGTGGGCATTAATTGCTGCACAACTCCCGGGAAGAACTTCGTTACAAGTCCGTAACTTTTATTACAATGTTCGTCGTATAGCCAAACGTCGTGATCCGGCAAGAAAGATGTCGGTATCTTACATCTGCGGGAAACCGCAGTAGACATTTTTCTCGTAACTTCGTGACTCTTCGTTGAACTTCGAATACACTCGTTTAATCGCAACCCCTCCTTTTTCTTAACTATCCCAAATCCATAGTGTTATTTCATTATGGCACAAAATTACCTACCGTTTATAAGATTTTTTAATATGTGTTAATTTATATGCTAAGTTTTTAAGTATGGCAATCAACATTAAAAACCCGGGACCGTAAAATATGTACCTTTAACTGAAAGTCCCGTGATGACCCAGTTAGAGTTGAAGGGAGAAGAAGGGGGGTAGGGGTGTGTGTGTGTGCGTGTGTGTGATGGAGGAATATTTCTCATGCAGGTGAATGGGCCAATTCCTGACTCGGTATATAATCGGTATTCAACTCAATAGTCACTTCCATATTAGATCATTGTTTATAACAGGACAAACGCCCATCATAGGATTTCGGATCAATGCACTGACATCTCCCCCCGTTCGCTTTATGCACATATTCCCCACTTTGGTATATTGTATTATAATGAAAACCAGGTTTTGTTTTCACTATTGTTGTCTCAAAATAGATCAAGTTTTCAGGAAACCCATCCCAGGCTTGTGCGACTAATAATCTCTTGCTTTTAAAACGAATTTAACCTTTCAATCAAGCAAATAACAATCAGTAACAATCACTAACATTTCAAAGCAGACAATCATTCAAATTTCAGACCATTTACTCACTCTTTTGATCGGTATCATTACTCCGAGCATCATATCACAGATGATGCACGACTTGTTCTTGTGAACGTCAAAGTGTGCTTAAACTTGATAATGTTGAATACTGTTTAGAAATAAAATGATGTTAACACAGATGCTATTATTCGTAAAACAAACTACTATTTCAGACAGGGTCTCACTACTGACCGTACAACTTGTTTCGCTTTCCGGGATGTTGACATTTGTCAATCTATTGTCGATTGATTGAATTAGTCTTTACGCATCTGTCATGAATCAAAACGACTTGACGAGGCCTTCTTACTTTCTATGACTCACTTGCTACGATAGAGAGACATTTATAACCGGCGTAGTTAAGGATGCCGTTTGCCCTTGTCTACTGATTTGCTTCCCAAGAACAATCCATATGATACCAATCTTTGATTAGAACACAATCCTTCATCCAAAGTTCCATTTTTCAAAGAAGCCGAACAACATTCTAGTTGCCCTTCTAGATTTAGAATCTCATATTCCCTTGAGAGGCTATGCAAATACAATAGATTTCCTACATGGTTTCCTGTCAAACAAGCGGAAAAACATCAACTTACGGTATCCGTGATTCAAACTCACAGATTTAGAGCAAACGACTGCAAAAAGGTATCTTATAAGGGTGACGGTGACGGTACTGATAATGGCATCTGAATGAAAGTCTCACCTTACTGCATGAAAAAGACCACAAACGCAATGAAAGAAAAGCAATGAGATAATTGAACAAGGCATATGCTTATTTAAACTGTGTGCTAACACTCCGTTAACGGTCCCGCACCATGGATAGGCAGGGTTCCGATGGATAAGAACAGGGTTCGAGTCAGGAAAAAAAGAAAAAAGGTAATATTGTTATCAACAATGAGATAGCTACATATCTTTTAGCAATTCCCTTTTTGTCAGCACCCGTTGCCCTAAAACACGCGATTACTAATGATAAGACGGGTAGATGCATAACTATTGTCATTTCTTGAATACTCGGCGTATTGGGTACAAAGGGGCGCAACTGTGTCTCAGGGCTTGGATAAGCTCGCGAGAAGATAATCATGCTAAATTTGTTCTCAAATGGTACCCTGTAATTGACGAACATTACCCTCTTTATCGTTGATGCATGAAAATGAAGATAGAAAATAATCAGGTGCATGATCTAACAATACATTTTTGATTATCTCGATAATGATTCTTTCCTAATGAGAATTAACATTTGACGATTCTTCACATGGGTTTAACATTATTTTAGTATTCGACAATGACGCAGAAACTTGTGATTGCTGCCGAGTAGATTGTTTTAACACAATAGCAAGGGGAAACCCTATTCAGCGATAACTCTATTCTTTGAATTGTCACAAACGTGTGAATTTACTCAAGCCACAAATAACTGCATGAACATCATTGGGTAGTGTATAGTCGACGAGGGGGAGAGTCTAGCCAACTTTTTTGAGAGACGAGATTTTGGAATACTTTCTTGAAAGATGCAATTGGGTGAAATTCTGCAACATCCCCCATTGTTACCGGAGATGCTGAAGATCTCAATGAAACACAAATTACAATGTATAAACAAGACTTATAAAGAAACGTATTATAAAACACATGTCATGGGTTATCACATAAAAGACACCCCTACACACAAGTCGCTAGCATACAAGTAAGACTCAATTATGTCCGACATTGCGAGCGCAGAAAGCCAATGGACCGAGCAGGTTAGAAAAAACTTTTGTGAATCGTTGGCCCCAACGCCGATTGTCGATTGGTGTAATTAATCATATGGTCCACTGAAAACGCATAGCGAACATTTATGCTTATCGAGATGGCGGGGGAAAAAAAAAACAATTGGAAGGAGATAGGGAGAGCGATTGGTATTAATCCTAAAGCTTGTAGGGACAAGTGAGTATTCATTGATAAAGGGTTTCAACACAAATAGTTATATAAATCTGATTATTGTGTTTTTGTTAGGTATGTCTACTGCTTAGATCCCAACAGTAAGTAATTTCATTGCGGCTGAATTATCTGCAAGTGGCGATGAATTTGCTAAAACTTTTTAATCCCTTGTTTGTTTGTTTTTTGTTTACTAGTCAATCACGAACCCCTTTCGATTTCCGAAAAACAGCTCATCGTACAATATCAAATGGAGCATGGGAATAAGTGGGCCTACATTGCCGCTCTTTTGAATAATCGGAGGAACGACCGGCAAGTTCGCAATTTTTGGTATTCCGAGCGGCGGAAGCAGCGCGGAAACCAAAGTAACGAGCGTCCCGAACGGCCGCGTCACCATCAGGCATCGTTCAATCCAATGTCTATTCAGAACCTCCTGAACCCGAAAACATGATAACGACCAACCGTCCTCGGCTTCATCTCGAAATATTTTACGCTCGCAATCAATGTACAGTATATCATCCAACAACACACAACCTATTTAATGCCGACTTGACACCCAGCCAAGTCACCTTAAGCCGGGGGTAATTTTAATACCCTTGGCGAAACAACTTATGACATTCTCACGTGATATGATAGTCGGTCCATTGCTCTTTCTTTCATCTCTTTTATTTTATTTTATTTGTTTACTGTAAATATTTGTCGGGCTTCTGCTCTGAGGGAGGGGGAGGAGTTCTGCTATCTGGCCAACAATAAACAAAAAAAAATAAAATAAATAAGGCACTTATTCTTATGTAATTACTATCTCAATCTTGTCCTATTGGTGCTCTTTGGAAATGGCATTAACGTTCACATTTAGTATTTGGGGGAGCATTTCTCTTGATATCAATGTTAATACTTTATCGAGTTATCAATAGTTCTTTTGCTTTGTCTTGTTCTCAAGCCTTGTCACTCTTTTTATTTTGTATGTGTATAAATTACATTCTTGATATCTTTCTGGGTTCCGAAACTCTGAAATAAATCCATCGGTCACGAGGAAATACAAATATTTGTCAAACATGTACAAGTACAAAATGTTATTCCCGCTTTACCGCATTAACCCGCAGCTAAAAGTGGGGGAAGAAGGTGGGGGAAGAAGGTGGGGGAAGGGAAAAGCGGGGGAGGCAAACTAAGATGGGGTGGTGCATGCAGGTGTTAGTATCGGTATTGCAAGATACATAGATAGACATAGATTGACAGATAGATAACAGATGTATTACGTCACAACAATGGTTATTACATTCATCACACATCTCGTTGCAGTCCCATTTTATTGCCCCTTTGGTCCAAAGGCGTTACAATAAATGGGTTTTCTACCCCTTGTACTTTTGCTGGAAACTCAATTTATCCAAAGGAAAAAAGTTGAATTTTTTTTCCGATTTGACAGTATTGCGGAATAAATATAGGTGGTCTGTTTCACCATGTTTCGAAAACAATGATCCGTTTCCTTATAACTATTAATGTATTTTGTTAACATTTCTTTAAACGAAATGAATGCACTCGTCGACTGACTTGGAAAGAAAGCAGTATCAGCTGTGCTACCATAAAATGTGCAAAATGTGTTATATAGAGTCATTTGCGGCCGTTATTGATTCAAGGTTTGAATCTCAATACGTGGCAAAGGATCCACAAATTACTAAAGTGACGTTTCAATGACTGTCAACTTTGGACCAGGTTGTATAATATAAATAACCTAGTGTCCACAATCATTACGATCAACATCGCCTACCTATCCTCAACAACCTCCGTTCTCAGATAAACTGACATTTTGTTTCCTTCCTGACTTTGGATTATTATTATTATTATTATTATTACGGTCTTCTTTTACTTATTGATTGGACATGCGTTGGACATCCCAGGTACTTGACCTTAAATATGATCTAAACGGCACTTTTTTAAAAGGCGTTCGGATGCGTTAACCTCTGCCCCTTTCTTGTACAGGAGGATAAGGAGTTGTTGAAACATTACGAGACGCATGGTCCTCAATGGCAGAAGATTTCTTGTATGTCGAAACCCCATCGTTCACCAAAGTCAGTTAGGCAACGGTGAGTTTAAAATGTGTATACTATATATAATTTTATCAAAACTTGCAAAGTGTACTAACGCTCTCTTTCTTTTTCCAAAACATGTCTACTTTAGTTATTTATTTCATTTATGTCCCGGAAGTAAGTACATACACACATAGAGCACATGCTAACCGATAATAGCCATGATGAAACCGACAGATACAAATCACTTTTTTCACATTCGTTATTTAAACCCTCGTTTGTTTTTCTTTTCTACAACAGTTAATACAAAACCTCTTACGATCGCAGAGCGTCAAAAAATAATCACACTGAGCAAGGAATATGGTCACCAATGGTCAAAAATAGCAAAGGCGTTGGAAGGAAGAACGTCACTACAAGTGAAAAACTTCTGGCATAACAGCCATCGTAACCAACCGGAAAAAATGTCAATTGACTACATCGTTAATTGATAACGTCTTTTAGCGCGCAAAAAACGACGACAAAAACCTTTTTGATCAAACACTTCGCCTTTTCTGTCCTTTTTTTTTTTCGCCAAGTCAATTTGTAATTACAGTATAACTCCTCCCTCTCCTTTCTCCCCTTCTTCCAATAATTAAGCTAATCTCATAATTTGCAATATGAATCGTTATTCGCTTGAATGTAAAAGTTTCGATTTCGACAAATAATAAGATCGCACAATTCGTATAATTCGCAGAATTTCGCACCGCACTTACCATACAAATTCTACAAAAGAATAAATTTTCGTAAAACAATAGCACATCGGTAACTTAATTACATGCAAGTAACCTGCATGTGAGACGTTTCGTATTCGTGTCATTATTTCTTTTTGGGATAGACTGTTTATTGTTCGTAATTTCATTGCTAACCTAACTCGGATATGGCTCCAGTTTTTCGGATTTTTTCCCCCCTCGCCCCCGCCAAGAGCAGTCGTTATTAAAGCATCATGTGACTACAACTGACAAGCATCGTTAAAACAATAACCTTTGGCATGAACGCCCTTGTCATCGGCTCATGCGACAAATCGACAAGCGATACAATTAAAATTTTCTTTTGGTTCTTAAACCCATATTTATATTTTGATGTGATACATACTCATTAGCACATGTAAATTCTGCAATGATACATTGATGTGAACTAATCAATCCATCTATGTATCAAAAGAGGTGTTGGATAGTTGGTTCAGACAGTTTGACAAAAAGTATGTAAAGTGCAAAGAGTTTTAAATAAGTATCGTGATACGTCCGTTAGTTTGTTCACCTATATCAAAATACAAACAGCAATGATAATTAGTCGTTCAGGCAAAAGTACCAAAACAGTAGCCAACTACCGGATTAGTATGCGATTATATTTCTTGTGCTAGTGATGGTGGCAACCTCAAAGCTGAATATGTTAATAATATACTAATATTGCTTTACAAGTAATCGGTAACTGAGATTCTGTTCCGTCGACGTTAACATGTGATAATAATATTTGTTAAAACGTATCAGTGGTATGTATTTACAGAGACATTTTTCTCACAGCGCCATCGCGTGCGTCGAATTGGTAGCGAGTCTCAGACGTCGATATGTAATTTTTCATCCAGAGTATATTATTCTCCTATAGTAATATCGAGAGTCTAGTAGCATAAAAAGTTGGCCTATGAAATGATTTTCTGCTCCTAATAAATTTGCAACTCGTTGATGCACAGTGTTAATAGTAATTATAAGTTGTTTCATATTCGATATATATGTCTGTCAAAAATAGCTTATAAGGCTTGTAAAATAAACGTTATCAATATTGGTTAATTTATCTTATTGTAATTGGTATCTATGATTCGTTTATCGTGTCGATTACTGTACTTGATCACATCACATCATCTCTGACAAGTCTTACAAGCTAACACTGCAGAATGGATGGATGCCTGACAATGTCGGCGATTGTTCATTACTAACAGACTTGACGGGTCTTTTCTATAAAAATCCCGACAAAAGAGACGTGGTGTTCTTTTAAGTAAAACTTGGATCGAACTGAGTAGCTACTAATTCTCTAATTAATAGCGCTTCTTATTATACAAACAGCAAATTAGACACCGCTGAGCTGTCTGTTAAAAAATTAA
Organism: Paraglomus occultum; assembly: GCA_910592205.1. Lineage (NCBI taxonomy): Eukaryota > Fungi > Glomeromycota > Glomeromycetes > Paraglomerales > Paraglomeraceae > Paraglomus > Paraglomus occultum. The sequence continues at coordinate 23,850 of CAJVPJ010000010.1, forward strand.
CCTTACACAAACATTTAATATTTCTCTAGATGATAGCGTAGACGCACTTTTGTACATAGCGGACGTTTTGACAACTATTAGTATAAGCAACGTGACAAAATCCGGTGCTATGAAAGCATGATTCAAACAACTTTAATAAACTTGCGCAATGTCGAGCCACTCAGAAAGTTAGCATAACACTCGGGCAGCTTGAAAAATTGCAAAGTTCCAGTAATTCCATTTGAGAAAAGAAAAGAAACTTGCAAATGCTGTTTGTCTGATTTTATTTTTAGAAAAATGTAAAAATTTGTATTTTGCCAGATTGATAAACTCATGTATTCCATATTCAACTATTTTAATTTGTATATGTTGTATCTTAGTTGGAGAGCTGTCTCAGTTTTGTAATAAATCAGTGCTTGTTTCTAATTAATTATTTTATTATATCTCAATGAGCATAACTAGCGTTTTAGAAAATATTCCTTTTTACATACATACAACGGCACTTATAAAGACTTGCCAAATTATCAAAGAACAACAAAGTACCATGTAAGCATTCAGCAAAACATATTGGTACAAATTTTACAGAACATATGAGGGAACATTTTCACTTGTATCCCAAAAAATTTTAAGTTTTTCGATTAAGCGTTGATGATAGAGAACACTTTGTTTTTTCATTATTAGCGATAAACTCGTCAAATCCTCCTTTCTTTGCTTCTTTTTCTATCCTTGTAAGTGGGGTAGAAAGGATACTTATGCCCGCCAATGTATATACCTCTCTACATTTACGATCACTGGTTTCAGCAGACCGCCTGGCGTAACTGTAGAGGGAGACGACTGTAATAGAATTTACGTAATTAACTGGTGGACTCTCTATAAGATTATCTAGAGTGATTTAATTATTTTTAATATTTTAATCAATAACTCCACAAATGTCTGTATTCAAATAATTTTACCTTGAGATATATTTATACGATATCCAATTTTGGCTATAACATTCAAAGTTTGTATATTGAAATCAAATTTTGTATTTTGTTTCTACACTATTAACATGCATTTGTTCTTGCCCGAATCGCAATTTGGACCGCTGTAAAATGGATCAACTACTCCCTGGCCTATTTCAAAATTTTGCTGATATTCGAATTACACAAATTTCATGTGATGCACTAAAAATGTATTATAGTAGCTAAGACGTGGGTTATACAATTCGTAATGTTAGTTTTGTTGATATAATCGCTAACATGGCTATCTATGATAAAAATAGAGTGATACCTAATATTGATTGTACATCCGACACGAAATCCCTCGCAAGCGTCTGCGCTACAATCTCGCAAATTTTATTTTGGAAAAGTTTGTGTTTGAACATCTGTGGGTATGAAAGAGCAAGAACAAATAAATTAATGACTAAACATTGTCCAATCGCGTAAACAAACGATTGCACTATAAAGATTTCCGTATCATCAAACGATAACTTATGAGGTGACAAAATCACTGTTACAACAATAAAATCTCGTTGTTTGCGTTCTTTATTGATTGCACAACAATAAAATCTGGTGAGTGTTTGTGCTAGCTTTGTTGAACTTGATAACATACCAATATCACACCAATATCACTCACAAAGACAGCAAGACTCAAAGTTCGGCAGCAATAGTTTATTATTGTAAAATACAAGTAGAGTTTATGAAAACATCAGGTATTAATGTGGTTTGAAGTGTCAAAAATACGGCAAACGATGTAATAAGTATTAAATATAAATAATATAATAATAATTAATATCGAAAATACATTGTTCACATTCGAATATGAGATAAGGGATAGCTGGACCATTCTAGAACGGTCCAAACTGCAATCTGGACTAGAACATCTTAATATGAATGAATTGCAAACAATCATGTAATATGACGATAACGTATTGCCAAATATGGTGACTTTTTTTTTTTTTTCAACTCGACGACATATTCCAAGGATCATAGAGACGCAAGTCATGCAAGTCGATTTTTCAGGCTTTGCGGCATCCACCAATAGTTTATTGTCAGAAGCTTTGCCGGTTGATACACTGTTATCCGAACTGAGTTCAGAAATCGTACATTTGCAATCAAAGAACGGAATCTGCACGCATTTTGATTTATATCCAGTTTTATCATGTCGACCATTCTTCCCTTTGACAATTATATAATAGGCATTAAAAGTATTCTAAAGTTGACAGATGACGGGTGTTCGCTCCGTATAATTAAGGTATTACATAATTTGTAATTGTGCTTCAATTGTTGTATCTATAATACAATAGACATTCCGGTCAAGATTGCGAATATTCGAAATGAGTTTGCAAAGCGTACGCGTTTTATTACTGAGCAAGTCTAAATAACTGTGAGCCTAATCTCTATCAGTATCGGCAATATAGCTTATTTCTAAGCGTATTCGAAACATTGAATTGGAATACAGCACATTATTTGCCATCAGCTTAATATGGATTTGGATGTTGCACATTGGTGGCTACGGGGATGTTGGTAGGATTGGAAGATTGGTGAAAGTTCAAGGTGGCATGCAAGAAGAGACGTTGCTGACCGAAACTTGCAATGCTGGAAAAGATTTTCGATGATTTTCGACAACAATTACCAATACCTGTTTAGAGCAGCCACACCAGCCTCATGCATATTGCATGCGTATAACTTAAACGGTTATAAAACGGTATTAATATTGTTTCATAAATTTTATTTATTCGCTAGTTTGAACCTGTCCTTGGACAGGATGCGATGGGTCCGTGTGAGCATACAACAGATTTGATCCGTGCGGCCATGCTTATATCCAAGTAACTTTAGTCGGTTAATAGGACAAGAATGCGCGGAAGGTTTCCTATGAATAATGCAGGAGAGGTATTAGTGTGTACGATGAAGGTCGTTACCTAAATTAGTTAGCTAATGCATAGGCGTAAAAAAACGCAGGGGGGTCGTTCGTGTTAGGGTGCACTGAAAAAAAACATACTTTTGGTAAACGGGGGGAGGTCCATTCAAAATAGATGTGATATTAATATCAATCGCATCATTAATAAAACTTTTCCAAGGAAACTTTATCCCACATTAACGTTTCTTCATCAAATCATGTTGCAGTAAAACTTAAAGTTTACAGAGTCCAATGTACCGTTTACAAAAAGATTAATTGCACAATAACAAAGCACCCTTACCTTACCCTAACATTAACAGTTACGCCTATGTGTCACGCGTGAAGTATTCCATAGTCATTCCCATAGTCATTCCCATGCAATTTCGATACTAATATACGCTATTTGTCCATACCTACATGAGAAACAGGGGGAATCGCTATTTTAGACCCACATGGCATGGGTCATATGATGCCATTGTGGTCTTGGAATTTATAAGGTAATTTACAAAGGGGCCTACAACAAACGCACGCATGGCATGACCACATCCATTACATTCGTTACATGATGTCTGTATCGATAGCAAAGATGATACGAAAAAGAGTGTTACTACTAATATTGATATTAGTATTAATCAAGGTATTAAGAGAAAAGACGATATAGTGTTTTGCTTTATAATGAGTATTATAATTAATGTTCACTTTTGGCAGCCTACCTGATTTGCTCCTCACCACCCCCCTCCTCCTCGGAATACGTAATATAAGCTGATATACCAATTTAAGAAAAGACCTCCCCCTCCCCGCACTCGTATAAATCCCCCTGCAATCGACAAAGAGTCGCTTAAACGCACTCAACATGACCTTCAGTAAAGAAGTATGTATAACAATGTTAGCAAACAAATTCTTTAAACCTTTTCAGCGTTCTGATGCATAATTTTCTGTTCACATCAGGAAGACAATCGTATTATTGGATTAGTGAAAGAACACGAACGTGACTTCAAGAAAATAGCCAGATTAATGGAAAATTGTCGCAGTGCCAAACAGATAAGAGAACGGTAAGTAATTATCATGAGCTTTTACACGAGAAATGAGTTTGGCTTTTCAATATTTATAATTTTGTGTAATTTTGCTAGATATGATAATCATTTGGCTGATGATAGTAAGTATAATAATAACAATGTCATGATTTGTAATTTATTCGTTTACTTATACGTAATAGTAATTCCCATTATCTTTCTTAGTCAAAGGAGAAAAATTAAATGAAGATGAGGAGAAAGTTTTCTGGGAACTTTATTGCAAATATAGTACTGAAAAGCAAAAATGGAAGCTCATTAGCAGCCAAATGAGTGGACGAACGACGTTGCAAGTAAAAAACCACTATAATAACTTTCAGCGCAAGTACTATCGACGAATTAAGAAACGGAAGGACTTTGCTTTAATACTTAACTGAACGTAGAAGCGTACTCGCACCAAAAGTATTAGACATTATGCTTAATGTAATAATGCTACTAATAAATAATGAAACGGGCTTGGAATTTGCAATTGAATTTCGTAGAATTTATTTGTTTTCTCTTTGTCCTATAAACATTGTAGCTTGTTATTCAATAATAAATAATTAATATAAAAAAAAATTCATATGTCCTGCTAGTGTCGAATATTGTTATTTGCTGGGCTTGTTGAATACTTGCGTAACTGAGATTTACTTACTTTCGCCTTATTGCCCTGTCATATGCTCCATCTGTCATCAATCTGAAATAGCGCACAAATTTGCCTTGATAAAGGTAAATTACATCTTTTTCCATTAAATGGTTTCACGACTTTTTTTCTCTTGCAAACGCTTCTTCAACTTCATAACTGACCATCATTATAAGTATTTCCTTTTTTATTGCGGACCGTATTTTAAATTGCCATTGTAATTGGTGAAACTCTGCCGTGTCACAAATTGCACGTGAAAAAATGTTCTCAATCATCATAGACCGTCTTATCATACATGGTCGATTTATCAAGTTTGTATGCTATTATGGTAAAGTCAATTCAGTCAATTTGATAACATTTTTATAACGGCGTTTTACTTTCCGGTTACGACGTTTTCCTCAAAGAATAGCATTGTATATTAATATGTCAATTGTGCCCATACCCAACAAACCAGTATTTTTTAACTTAATAATATACAGATACTTTAAGATCAAAGTTGTAAAAATGGAAAACTATAATTTACATAATACTAAATATTGTGAAAAATGAATTTATTCCTTTAAAGGATAAACTTGAAAAAAGTTTTCTTTGATGTTAGCTAAATATTTTAACATATTAATATAGATAATAATCGGATAATACTCTAAATACATATTTATATAATAGTTTAGTATTATATTTGGCATTTAAACATGAATTATTTGGCTGGTAAAATTATAACTAAACCTTCTTGAGTCGAACTGGCTTTTTATTATATGGGTAATTTAAAAAAAGTTTTTGCAGCTTAACTTTATTTCGAAACGTGCATAATAAGCTTAAGACTGACTAAATTTTCCTTCAAAATAGTTACCTCCTTTATCTGTACATTTTGTAATCTGGTTTAAAAGATTTGTAATATTTCTTTTAAGAGATTCTAAGAACAACTGCCTGAAGGACCCCAACAAGTTTATAACACCGTTATATTGTTTTTACAAAGTAATTTAAATAAGTGAAAATTTGCCATAAAAAATTTTGGTTTAGTAAAGACAAAACAATAACGTCACTCGCTTGCTCTTTGAAAATTCTAGATGTGTAATAAAGCGCGACGTTATCGTGGTTTAGCATTTCGCTGCGAATGTTACTCTTTCTTAATTTTTTTTTGTATCTTCGACAAAAAAAGGTACAAGGACTTTCTGGATCAAGGTCATCTTCCAAGCAATCTTAAAAGTTTTAACCAGCTTGCAATATTAGCTTTATGTCTACGAGATGTCATTAATTTTGCATTCATTTACTAACATCTGTCGCGTCTTATCATGTCAACAAATATGTACAAGTAATCTCGGTAAACGAACTTTGAACGAAGACACCCCAACAATTATATATTTAAAACAAACCTTACGGTGTCATAAGTTATCGGTCCGTCAAACAAGAGGCGTCTGACAAGAACGGTTTGAACCTCCTACGTATCAAATTCTTGTAATGCCTTCACTCCGCTAGGTCTATAATGCCTCCAAAGCTTTTATTTTTGTATAATTAGTAATATTATAGTCCTTGATTTTGAAACTTTCCAATTCCTTGAGTGTCCATAAATTTGTTCTTAATTTAGAATATCACTTTAAAGTTGCCGTATTTCCTGTTATGTTATAGTAAATATCCGCAATCAAACGTTTGAGCGAATGAAATTAAGTTGCGGCTAAGAAAGTATTGAGAAATCTTTTAACCGGTCCAGAATGCTAACTTTTTATTGATTCAAAATTTTGTCTCATTGAATTTGTTAGCATTTTCCGTTTGCATAATAATAAATTTCTCCGTGGTTAGAAACTGTTTTAAGTAATTTAGTTGGTCCTTTTTGTTTACAGATTAATCCATGTAAACATGTAGATAACATCGTTTGATAGAAACTCTTGCTTACCAAACTTCAAATCCAATAACTCGAGTACAAAAAGCTGTATTTTACAATAACAGCATTTATTCTATTTATACGACTTGCACAGCATATCAGTAGCCTTTCTTTAAATACTATATCAATGTAGTTTCGAGGTTAATATTGTAGTACCTTCTAATGCTCAATTTCAATTCGCCGCCATGTTTTTGATGGCAGGTAATTTTTCATTAAAGGTTTAAACCCGAAACTTGCTTACCAATGACTGTAAAATTTATTAACCACCAAAACTGTAGTCTTCCTCACGTTTACTATACGAGATATGCTTTTAATCACCATTATCCTGTTTAACAAATATCTTATGATTAAACTGGAAAGTAATTAAGGACATAATTATTAGATAAACTCAACCGTTATTATTGATTTTTGAATATCAAGGGAACAATAATAATAATAAAAGTGTAACCTTATCCGTATCAACATTCCCTTCACATGCAAGGGGTATAACTATTTATGCTCGATGTACAGCAAATCCTGGACAGGCAGATCAATTGATACTAAATTAATGCTTAAGTGACATCACATGAGTCAACAGGAACCTGTAATATTTTTGTATGCATTATGAAACGAGCAACTTGGTCAAAATATAATCAGAAATACGAAATAAAGATCTTATTATTAGCATGCCTTTCCAATGACGAATCTCGGGATGCGGAAGAAACCCTTTCCGCGATCAACTTGAAAAAAATTAACAAAGCCAATGAAAAGGGAATGTCACTTCAGCTATATTCCTAAAGAAAGCCCGTAATGTTCTCATTCTGAACGTAAATAGAGTAGTGGCAAATCAGATCTTTGTCCATATTTAGATATTGGCAAAAAGGCAAAAAGGGAGTATATAGTCATACTGTCAGATAGGAGGGTACATGCCCAATAGGATAGCAATAGGGGATCAGCCGTTAATTAGTATTAGCAATGTAACTATGACATTACTTTCGCTATGCCTACGCGCGATAAGAATTACGCAACCCAATGTTTTGGGTAACTATGGCCCTTGTACGACTATCGCCAATATATTGAAGATTCTGGCTCTTTTTTGTTACCTTATTAATATCAATTGAGTTACTCGAAAGAAAAAAGCAAAACACAGAAATCCAATCTATAACAGCTATAATCATCCAAGGACATATCCCAATGTCCTCGTAAGCCTTTAATTGCTGAAAAAAATGTTATCCTAGTTCAATTTTTATACTTGGGGCTTATGCTCGTTTGTAACATCATATCAAAACAAATAAACTTCCCCACTCCACTTTTATAACTTCTCACTACTGGCTCACTTATAGAGAAAACTAGCAGATACACAATATCTACAACTATATTCACGTTCCCTCCAATATGACAACTGACCACTCACAGAAACACCTCTCAACTTCTGAAACAACACGCTCTTCCTCTCATTCTTCTCCTCTATTCGAACTAGTAAATCTCCCCAGTAGACTCGTTCTCGAGAAAGTCTACCTCAACGGATTACATGCATTACGTCGTTTTAAAATAAGGAATATATCTCCACATACTTTACTAGTAAAATTACGTTCAAACTTGGGCTCACAAATAGCCTTCCAATTAACAAACGAAAATCTTCCCGAGTTCCAAACATATCAGCTGGATGCCTCCTCACGCGAAGAAGATTTCTCGACACGCAGTCCTTCCCCATCCGCATCTCTATCCAACATTACCACTAACACCGTTGCTGCTGCTGCTGCTGGGGCTTTTGGTGATGCTGCTAATGGAGATCAGTTTAACCAATTGTTTAATTACGTGAATCACATCGATGAGGTAGAAATATCACCAGGTTGTGAACAAAAGATCATTATGGCTTTCCTGCCCGTTATTGACAATAAGGGAAGATCAGCTCTTGGACGCGTATTGCCGGTCGGAAACAGTGAATCTATGGTGGGAGTAGGTAGTCCAACCGAGTTGGAAGATAGAGAAATGATGATAGGATATACGACCGGAGAAGAGGAAGAAGAGACATCGGAGTTTCACGAGATCAATGGATTGCTGTTCTTTTTTGCTTATATCGTAAATACAGAACAGAGCGTCACCTCACTAAAGCCCGATTCGAAGATCGAGGCAAATGATCAGATTGAGAAATCGAAGAGACCAAGTTCAAAGGAAGGTAATGAATTTTTATGCAAGAACAAGAGAGGGGTTGTTTTGGATTCAACGAGTGTAATGACACAGTGCGATGTCTCAAGGTCTGATTGTTATAGTTGTCTTATGGTTGACAACAAGAATTTCTGAGGCTGACACTGTTTTCTTTGAAACATAATTTTCGCAAATGTCTTTTTGTATACTGTTGTACTCACTCTTATGTTTGTACACTCCATTTCAATTTTGATATGCACGCTTCTGCAGAAGATAAACTACCTATTCACGACACTTCGACACACTACCCGAAGGCCGATTCCCAACTTACAATCAAGTTTCGCTCAACCGTATGTCGTTCGGTGCTATGGACAGATGTCGGAGAGACTGGGATCAATTTTGATGATTGTGTTGCTGGTGGTACTTACTTCAAGGACTTTACTATATGGAATCGTTCAGAAATAGAATTGTATTGGTTGTTGAATACCGTGGACTTGTCAAATTCGGATAGGGAAGATTGGCTAAAATTTACCGATTACGATACGGGAGAAGTGCTAGATGCAAAACCAGTCTCTAGTTTTTCCCATCGGCGAATAAGAGTCACATTCAGACCCAAAGAAATTGGTGAATTCAACTATGACTTGCAATTGGAGAATGCAAACGATTCATCAAACGTTCTTGAGCCTAGGATACATGCTGTGGTCAGGTCTGTTCTACGTGAAGAGTCTTTGGTAGTAAGCAGTGGGAATGTTTTGGATTTCGGTGACTGCTGTGCTGGAGTCTGGAGTAACCAGCAATTAGTGCTAAAAAATGTCAGCAAAGCGCCTTTGGAGATACACTTTAGTTCGGCTAATGCGGATATATTATTTCGTATCGAAGATGCTCTTGATTCAAGTACTTTGGATTTCAAATCACGTAGCTATAGCGCTGATACTGATTCATCAAGGCGTCGAGGGCGAGATCTGATGATCAGATCAGAAAATGCATCAGTAGGAGGCAGCACACCAACAGATGCTAACACGACGAGCGAAATGTCGGTAAGCAGTACGTCTACCTCCAGAGCTCCATCACCTGCATTATTTACGCGAGATAATGACGTGATGGGGTCATCGACCGACAGTATAACGGTAAATCAGACTGTAGAGAACACAAAATCAATGAGTCTATATGGTAGTCCAAAGCACGAAGATTTAGGTATAGAAGAGATGTACAAAAACAACTTTCCTAATTCATCGGCCTTCATAGGAGATCCACTAAACAAGAAAATAATATCGGAACAGGAGTCAGGTCTAGTTCAGATCGAAGATCTTGTCTTGCGTCCGGGCGAAGAGAAGACCGTAATCGTATCATACAAGCCCGATAAGGACTCTTCTGCGCGAGACTTCAACGCAGGCCATCTTACCCGACGAACGTTTAGGATTATCCTTAATTATGCGCCTATCACATCTAAATCTGTTAATTTTGATCCGACTGGGATGGAGCGGAAAATAATCCAATGCAAAGCACGAAGCTGTACTTCATTCGTCGATGTGAAACCAAAAGAAGTCAATTTTGGTGATGCTGATGTTGGAAAGCTCAAGTCGATGCCTATTTACGTGACTAATCTTTCAGAACTGACAGCACGCGTTGAATTGCAATTTAGCTCAAAAATATTGAACGCTTCTCGACGAGATTTTACCATTCCGCCAAAGCAAACGATAGAAGTGAGGCTCGATATGTATCCGCGCAGAGTAAACGTGGAATATAAAAAAGAAGTAACTCTGGTGAATCTGCAGAATCGTGATAATGATCAGATAATACAAGTAATAAGTACAAATATTGACAAAAATCGGGTGACCCTGCACTCGCTGTTCTATCGCATTCTCACGTCTACGAGAAGTCATTATCTAGATTTTGGGTCTACTGTCTTAAATTCACCAAACGTTCGCACATTTACTATAGAAAACGTTAGCAAGAAAAAGCTAGTCTTAGAACTGACTTCGTCGTTACCCGAGGAGATTATTATGTATCAAAAACGGGAGACAGTAGATGACGCTACAAAGACCGGTGCTCCCTCTACATCTACTACCATGGTTGACAATCCAGACAATCAATCATCCAGCGTTGAAGAAATAGAGTCTCGTAGTTCGCAAATACAACGAAGGGAAAAATTGTTAGAATCTATAGCTGATAAACGACCAGTGAAAAAACTCCCATCCGCCATAGAGTCGAGCGGGATTGGTTCATCCTCGCGAGATCTATTGTTAACAAATGCCGTTCTCTCAAATGTAGTCGGACATCATGACACGTCTTTTGCAGACGGATCTTCGGCCGCATATTTGGATTTAGCTGCATCGTCAGCAAAAGATGCTAGACGTCCACCGCGAAGACGACCGCATAAATTGCAACCAGGTAAAAATGTTGGCCCTGCTGGATTCGATCGGATAAAAGAAAGCAATGGTACGACGACTAATACTTCTGGTAGCACTCTAATTACCTCTGGTTTGGTTGATGATAGTTACCGGAAGGAAAACGAAGCGTATTCTGGAGATAGCGATTCTCGATGGCGCTCAACTTTTAATAGTGCATCAAACTTACACAAACAGCTATCTATGACAGAACCCATCGAATTTTCGCATATGCCCGTTGAGACAATTGTTGCTGCCTTTGTGAATAGTAAGCCTATATCATCTTTATTATTCCCCAAATCAGCTGTCGAGGAGACTTATGTACGTAATCAAATAAACCTACGAAGGGAATTATCCGATCGCATTGCAGAACGGCAAATTGTCCGTATTTCGACAGTAGAATTAGAACCAGGCACTGAAAGACAAATTATAGTTGTCTTTGTACCCGACGGTCAACTACGTCAACATATTCAAGGATTACCAAAGACTCAGGACGCCAGAATATTGTTACGCTTGGTGGAATTTGATCAGGATATCGAACAACCAGAATTTGAAAATCTAATTCATGGCGATCTAACGCAAATACCAGTCAGAGAACTTCTTGTTCGATCGACGCTATGTAGGTCTATTATGGATCTTGGACAGAAGAATATAAACTTTGGAGTAATGGACAAGAATGAACGACGCAACAAGTCCATAGTCATTCAGAATCGCAGTGAAGTACCCTTACTCTACAACATTCGCAAGTCCGGCTCAATCGCTTCTGGAGACCTTGTGTTTAATTCTGGGCGCATGGGCGTGATTCGAGGATATGGTAAGAAAGAAGTGGAATTTAGGTTTTCTCCGAGCCTTGCTGGGCAATTTCATGAGCGGCTATTCGTTGAGAATATACAAGATAATAAGAACAGCTCTGTCATATCCGTTAAAGCTAATATACGGAGGCAATCGATCTTTTTTATTCAATCGTTAAATATTGATTTTGGGGCTTGTCTTATCAATGAGACTGCCGCAAGAGCTCAGCAGATAGTCATAAGCAATATGTTGAAACAGTCGCGTACTTTCGAGGTTCGCTTTGATACGCAAGAACTCAAATACAACTCGTGCTATGGAGATTTACATTTTGTCATTCAGGATGATGTAGAAGGTGCCCCATTACCTAGCGGTCTTATCAGCGAAGAGATTCAAGAAGAAATAGAAGGTTTAGAACAAAAAGTTAAAATTGCAAAACGAAAAGGGCAAGGTGATAAAGCAAAAAAAATCGAAAAAAGAATCGCCAGATTACGAAGAGGTGAAGTAGGCAGAGATACGACAGAAGACGAGCAAGTGATTTTACCAGAAACGAGTATAACATCAGAGTTGTTACCAAAGGAAGACAAATTGGAAGCTATCAACGATTCACATCAACCATCAACAGAAGAGTTACTTAGTAATCGACAAGAGTCAGATATAGCGAAGATTGAGAGTGTAGAAATGCCAAGACGAACAGCTACGGTCATATCCAGCAGTGGAAAAGACACACCAAAGTACAAAAGAACAGAGAACTCTATAATATTTCCTTTAGAAGGTCGATCTACGAAAACAATATTAGTTTATTTCAAAGCGATTTCCACGAAGAGTGCAGCGCCAGGTGAAACTGATGAACGTTCCGATTTTCATGCATTAACGCCGTTAACATTACAACAAGTAAGCGGTCGCATTTTTGTGCACGAACACAAGAACACTGATATAGTCAAACACATTACATTCCGCACAGTAGTTTATTATGATCATTCTTTGTATTCACAAGCTCTTGAAAAAGACGGCTCTCTGCTTGATACAAATCCGGTGTCTGTGCCCATCCTCGCGCAAAATTTACAAAAAACATCTGTTACTCCGACTTTGAATACTGTTTCGCGCACAGAGGCAACAGATGCAAACGAGAGCGAGCATAGTTTACCTTCTTTTGCGCACAAAATGCTTGCAACTCCGCTTTCGCACGTAGTAGAAGCCATATCATCGATACTACCTGATCATCGTCATCATTCGAATTCACGTACGATTAAGGACGCAGACAGTTCAGATTCTCATACGACCCCTATGGAGAATGTGGAACCGCTTCAAGAGCATCTGGTTATTGAGCCCACGACGCTTGATATTGGCCGATTAGAAGTAAATCAAAAACATAGCTATTACTTCAAAATCTCCAATCGGGGTGATGTTGAACTTCATTATGAGATATTCATACCCAAAGGAGAAGAATCATTCTTTCAGATTAATGAACTTACTGGGACTTTAGCTCCGTCAACGACACAACGTGTCGATTTTACAGTAAAAGCTGAACATGTGGGCCGTCAAGCTCATTCATTATTAATTCACGATCTCACAAACAAGCGCCACTGCAAGTTTACTCTCCAAGGATATATCCATTACACATACTACCTGAAGTTTCCGTCGTTGGGCGAAGACGGTCAAGCAGAATTAGACTTGGGATATTGTTACGTTGACCCTGAACGAAAATATTCTCAGGTTACCCCGCTTTTAGTCGAGAATGTGACTGACCAGGATCTCTATATCAGCTGTCAGAGCAATCTATCTCAGCAAGTGTGTATTTTCCTTGACGAACGAGGCGAACGCGGACAAGTAATTGAAACCTTACTTCGAGCAAGAACGATGATGACTGTCTGGGTTGCCCTGAGGCCAAACTTGTTGGGAACTATGCTTGGTGCTGGATGGCGTAACACTAATATGGGAGCAGCTGGAACGGGGGGTCAGATAGTGGCTGCAACGTCTACAAACACTATTTCCGAGGATCGAACGCTGGTTGGCGGGATCAAATTCACTATACGCGTGAAAGAGGTCACTTCGTTGTTGCCGACAAGTTTAGGGGAGCCTCCCGCAGACCAAGCAAGTATAACTGAAGAAAAATTAATTATGGTTACCAGTCAAACAGTCAAATTTACCTCTCTTATTGGTGTCTCAGTATTGTCTCTATCGGATACTTTGATTACGCTTGGTTCCACTTCTACGTTAGGCGAACCCATTTATGGCTCCTTCAAATTGCGAAATATGTCCAGACGTTTGCCTTTGGATTATGTAGTAGAATGCCCCAGTGGTAACATCATTTTTGACCGTACGCATGGTACGCTCGAAGGGTGGGGTCTTGAAATGGTGCAAATCCCTGCTGGCACGTCAGATGCCGGTGAGGTTGAGGTTCTTTCAGGCGAAATTGATATCGAGGATAAGTCACAAAGAATCATCAGTTTTCGAGTTACACCTTCGAAATATGGTTTGTTTCGAGACATAATTGTAGTTAACAATGAAAATCATACCGGTCAAACGTTTGAAATTGAAGTTCGACTATTTGTCGACGAAGAACTGCTTCATATAACCAAGAAAGACATTCCTGAAAATAATATAGACGGTTTGATAGTCGATACTGATTTAAAATTTGCAGACAGCATTAAAGAATCCGAACGATTACCCGCACTTGTATGGAACAACGTATGTGTAGCAGTCATTGACGAGGAATCAAATGTGGAGAGCAAAGTTGATGTTGTTGAGTCTGGCTCGGAAATTAAAGCTGTAATCCAAAAAAGCTCCTCAGCAGCAACTACCCCGTCGTACGAAGTATGCGTAGAAGTTACCAATGCGTCAAGGATGGACACTGTACAAATTCTTCCAAAGAGCAATTTCGATGTAGACATACGCTGGGAATCGTCAGAAGGATCCCACTTTATTCAGGCTAAAGCTAATGATATGCGGAATGCCGACGATAACGTATTTCGTAGGTGTGGAACTTCTTTCGAAATGTTTCCAAGTAGCAAGGCTTACCTTTACGTAAGTTGTCCATTTCCTACCATGCTCAAGAAATCCGACTCAATTGCACTCAATCAGGGAAAGTTAGTGAACACAGCAGGGCTATTACTATTGTATGACAAAGTACGAGATGTCGCTGTCAAAGCCATCGAGTTGCTTACCAATTATTATGTATCAAAGGGTGAACTGAGCACGAAAATGATTGACCTTGGCAAAATTGGACATTCAAATTCTTGGGCGGATGTTTCATTTCAGTTCACGGTTAAAAATTTGTCAAGTGGGCCTTTGCAGTATCAATTGGATAGTCCTGAATGTATAGAGATATTGGAAGAAGATGGCAAAAGCTCGGAACCAATGAGATGGGAAGCTGCATCGAAACATATAATACCGGCTCGTGACGAGAGATTATTTTCGGCTGTTCTCAAACCTCGACAGATAGACAGCTTTTCGCCTGGAGAACGAACATTTGATGTTAATGTTTTCAATATGTATAATCCGAACAACGTGATGACATTAAAACTGAAAGCGACATTAACTCTCCTCGAACTACAATTTGATCGACTTGTTCGGGGAGAATTGGTTCTTCCAGCACTTTATCATCCTATACCCAAGCCAGATGCTCCATGTGATTCTTGGTTTACCATATCCAATACTTCTGACGATGATATACGCTTTGAGATTGGTGTCGAACTTGCACCTGACGTATCACAGTTTGTAAGAGTTGAAGTTTTGTCAAGGTTTTCGAATTCACCTTTAATAGGTAGCGTATCGGTGAGCGCACATGGTTCAATTGAAGTGCGTGTCAGAGCTTATCCTATTGAGAATGTTCGTATACCACAACAAGCCGCATATCTTGTGAATCCTGATGGTGTTGGATTTGGTAAGCTTTGGCTTGCGACTAAGAGCGCTGAAGGGGGCGTTTTGAGAGTATCAAAGAATATTCCTATACGGGGTGTTATAACTGAATCTTCAACCTTTTTTGTACCGGAGAAACGTATTGTTTTCAAGACGGCTTTATATACTTCGGACAATGATGCTAATGGCGATACAGGTGAATATGATCAACGGCCATCTATGAGTCGTCGCTCGTCTGTACGAAAGTCAAGGGAACTTGTAGAAAATACAAACGATGAAGGCTCATTACAGCGAGACTCTTTTGTCATATGTAATTTATCAGAAAAGATTCCCTTGCAATTCCGAATAACGGTGGAAGGGCCTCTTGAAGTTTCAGCTAGCGAAGTAATCAGTATATCGGATGTAGACGAAAATGGATGTGGTGTTGTTGGGGTGGGACAGAAGATGGCTCTGTTTGTAGAATTAAAGGACTCTGACAGAGTCATTTCTGAAGACATAAAGATATTTATTGAAGATAAGGAATCACTAACAAGCCAGAGACAAACTATTCTTGTTGGCATTATATCAGAGAGAAGAGAACGAAGAGCTGCGACAAAGGGAAGAAAGGATGAAGCAACAGAGACACCGACAGTAAAGCAATCTAACAATAAGCATGATACTGGACAGTCTCGCAATAAAACAAAGCCTCATCTGAAAACATCGTCTGATCTGCCTGTAATAAATTTGCGTGGATGCAAGCGTATTGATGAAACTGTTGGTCGTTACGAATTGGATCTTGGACAACAAGATCTTGGGTCTCCTACCATAACTAGGAAGATAACGTTGGAGAATACATCAATGAAGGAGATTTCGTATAAGGTAAAAAGTGTGTCTCCAAGGGACAAGTCTTGGCTTAAGATTAGCCGCACCGAAGATACTCTTGAGGCCTCTACTGATGAGCATCGTCGAGTAGCTCATCAACTAACATTAAGCTTCTTTCCGACGGTGAGAAGTACATTCTTAACGTATTTGATAATTGAGAATATGGACAATCCGGCAGATACAAAAACGATAAGAGTCATTATGGAGGTAAGAATAGATAACATATTTAAAAAATTACTACAATTTGATTTGTATCTTAAATTTTAATACGCATATAATACTACTCCAGGTAGTTGCTAGACAAAATCTTAGGCGTGGAGCGAGCGTCCCAATGGAAAACAACCATGTTTTTGACATATATGTGAATGGAGTTGATCCGGATCAGCCATATATTGAAATGTTGAATCTGTTTCACGGTTCAGAGTATTCAGCTCGCAGTATGGTGGTGCATAACAGAGAAACTATACCTCTTGAATTTACTTTTCAGACAAATCTTGACTATGATGATGGAACTGAGATGGCATTTTCCACTTCTCGGACGTCGGCTAAGCTATTTAAAACTCTGGTTGTCGACCCAGAAAGCAATGTCCGAGTTTACATACGTCTCCGGCCACTTCCTTCTCGTGAAATACAGCAAGCCCTCGATAAGGGTATACCAAGAGATCCTAGTGAAGTAGAAGAGAAGAATATTGAGATCTATGTTAATTGCCGACTAGTAAAGGATTATCAGCAAACAGTCAAAGTAAAGGCAGAATGCAGAATGCCTAGTTTGCGAGTCCATTATTCAGACAATGGAGCATTAATGGGTAAGCATCGATTGACTTGTGAAATTATAAATTTATTCATTAATTTACGGATGGAATTATTTGTCAACTAGGAAAAATCTCTCGACATAATGAGGAATGGACAGTAAAGTTTGAACAAGAATATCGTACAATTTCAATTGAGAATTTACTAGATTCACCACTTGATTATGAGATAGTCAACGACACTGTTTATTTCGAATTGGATATACCTGATGATGATAAACGAGCTGCTCCACGTTCGAAGCGCTTAGTAAACGTTCGCCCTAACTATAAAGCAATAATCGACAATATCGAAAGTGTGCGAAGGGTACGTAAATTGGCAAATGGATAACAAGCTTTATCGTAGATATTCTAAAACGTTCTTTCTACAGGAAAAATATATACAAGAAAATGTGACTGTGTACAACAAGAACAGACCGTCCGAAAATTATTGGATACCCTTGCAGATGAGTTTTGGGCATATATCCAACTTCCAGGTTTGTCAAGTTGAGCAATTTTAGTCGTTCTTCGCTTCGCCAGTTCTCCTGTCTAACGACGGGACATCTTTATAAAAGCTCGCATCCGGTTACAGGAATTCATATGCGTATGGTGTTATTGAGAACCACATTGTCCAATTTCTCAGCGATTTTAACAGCCACACTGCGCTATTCGCATCATTGGCAGAAGCAGATGATGTAGGTATTTCGGAATGTTGGATAGCAGCGAGCATACATCATTAGATGAACTGATTGATAAATTCATATAGGGTATCAAATGTAAAATGGTTGACTTGGAGTTCCGCTATTTCTACATTGTTGATCAGCTTGTTCACTGTTCTACGAATAAAACTGGGGAAAATTGGTTCCAGGTGGCGATACTCTTATTTGGGTAAGAATGACGCGTAATTTGGTTGTTTGAAAGGTAAACAGGTTTAGATTGTTAATGCCCTTCACGTATGTAGCACTGTCTTGGGCAGTAACATATTCCAGAAGTATGCGCCGGCATATCTAAAGAAGCCCCAAGATGCAGACGCTGAAGCGCGAATATGGCCACCCTTACTTGCTAAATGGGTAATTACTGTCGTTGACTGTTGTTGGCAATGAATAGATGAATAAGTATTTCTAACGATACTTGATACTATTAGGTCTCTCCTCTGAACTATTTCGTGTCTTTCTTCCCAATTCGCAATTCGGGCATTGAAACGTTAAGAGAACTTCACAGAAGCCTGATAATCGTCGATAAATCGTTGGTTTGATATTAAAGATTAATTATTTGTATTATTTATTTACGGCTACCATATTATAATTCGTTATTAATCAGTTGTCACAAAACAATACCGAATATAACGATGAATAAAACATTGCGATGCAGTCGCTAAGCATTCTAATGGAGTAGATTAGATCTGAATATTGATGATTCTAACAAACATAAATTTGGACCTAAAGTATTATATATTTTTTTTACTTTCGAACATTCGCTCAATCATTGAAAAGCTATTCATGACGTTCATACATCGATGGTTTTTCGAAACCATGTAACCCATAAGTCATGTAGTCAATAACTTAGCCTACCAAGGCTTACTGTTCTGCTGGGAGCGAAATTTAACTATAACTTATATTATTAGCAATCTACGATAAACTGCTACAATTTGTAATGTTACTGTAAATGTGAATATTACTTCTAGCTTTTATTATGTACTTCTCTGAATGCCTTTCGCATCTTCTTGATGAATGCGTAGAGATCGCGCGTAATATTAAGTTCGGTCAGCAATGGATTATATATGTCTGACGACAAAGAACATGCCAACACTGTAATACGGTAAAATTTGATCTTAGCATCCTTATTGATTAACAATATCTAAGCTCTTTAGATTAACTTAAGTACCTTTGTATTGATATGCGCTGCAATCCAACGTAAACGAATATTGTCGCGTCGGATCACGATCATTAATACAAGTGAAGATAAATGCTACCACGTCCTCTACATCAGGTGAATCATACAATTAAAGAATGTGGGGAAAACTTGACACATTAAATCAAATAAATAAGAGTGCAACGTCGGTTCAACCTCTCACTGCTCGTATCTCCATTGCCGATTTCTCTTGATACAGTTTTAATTCCGGCTCGTTTTTTACTGACTGCTTCTGTAACCACTGCAATCTGGCGTTAGAAGCTATATGCGAGAATACCAGGATTAGACAAGGATGAGCAATAATGATGTCCAAACGTATTAGCATAATCACCGTCTCTAGCTTTTCTCACTTCTTCTTCCATGTCAGCAACCTGCTTTTGAATACTCTCTTTTCGATCCATTAACAATTGATATTGATTTTGAGATAAAGAAACATCTCGCTTAATTTCATCCATCTCTTCTTGCTCTTTTTTTAACATCTCTTGTAAATTTGATCCTGCTTTTAAAGCAGATTCGAGCTCACGCATGGTCCTCTGCCGTTCCTCTTATTAGAGTGTGTGTCAATGCGACAAGGATTACAGTATCAACACTGAAACACATAATGTCTGTCCTAAACTCACCTTCAAACGCGGGAATTCCATTTATCCATTTTTGCTTTTTTATCTGAAGATTCTTCTTTGCCAAGTTGATACATGCTTCTATCTTTTCCTTGCACTTATTGTTATCATCTAGAAATTTTTCGTAATCTAGTGTGAGTGGAGCAAGCAAAGGCGGACTTGAATCGTTATCGTCGGTTGGCAAGCGGGCGACTGGTATTGGGCCAGGTGTGCGATTATAAAAGCGTTGTGGTGTTGACATGGTTTAGGTGTTTGTCTTTGAGAATTGGATGTTTATTTTGAGCGCGACGCGAATTCTATCTAACCAATAGCATTTGGTCACGTGATATAAGTAACATGGATCTCTGCTACAGTGGATTTTTGGTTATTGTGGAGGACTTTTTTTCAACTAATTCTATATCGTGTATTTATCATATTACATGATGTACTCTATAGGCTTTTATTTGTGTGCGTTATAGCGTGATGTAAAAGCTTGTTAAAGTGCTCAATTTTAAGTGTGATGTAGTTTAAAATTAATACCGTAACAGTAATGACAACAATTTGCTAACTACACTACATTCGATAATAAAAGTAAAATTTTATTTTGTTCAAACAAGAAAACATGTAACCAGATTTACAGCTACAGCATAACAAAATTAAATTTGCTAGTAGAAAAAAAACAAATTTGAGATCAAGTTACAAATTAGAACATGCTACGGAAGAGAATACTCAGCATAAAATGAGGCAAACTAACTACGATCGCAACAAGAAAACTCAAGTACGTTTTCTGCACCGCAAATTAGCGTTTTTTGTAACTAATTTTTTCTTAATTCTTTTCGTTCCGTTAAAACAATGCTAATTACAAAAAACGCTCAGTCATAAGAAACTACAATACAAACGTAAAAATACGGTAACTGTTTTAGAAAAAGGCGATATGAGTTTACGAGTACTTTACCCAAATAAAGGCTTGCGGACATGCAAGAAATAGTTGCACATTTTGATTTTTTGCGCTGATGACAGTACCGAATACCAAGTCTTTAAGCAATATATTAGACAGACTTGAATATGCTCCCCGACTTTTTTTTTTTTAGCCTTATGCTCTGGGTCGGTGTTCTGTTGAAAGCCAACGTTTGGCATAACTATAAATGCATTTTCAAAAAAAAAAGTTCGCTGCTCATGTTTTTATCCTCCAAACTTAATTTGGTGGTAATTTCTCCACACATAATAGTAAGGTATTGATCGTTTTGAATCATTCTTGGGGATAAATCCCTGGACTGGAGAATAAGTTTTTTATTTCCATTTTTAGTTGTTAAATGTATTTAGATGTCGTAGAAAGGAAAACGTTACTTAGTTGCGCCAAGTTTAAGCGTTTCGAACACCATAATCCAAAAGCTCGTTTACGATTCTTTAACAACAAAAGCGTGACAGGCTAAACAAAATTTTGACTACACTCAGCTGAACGCGATCAAAATTACTATATATGGGTTGGTATAACATCTACAATCACATTTACAGTGAACCCTCATAAATGCACCCTCCATAAATGCACACCCTCCATATTCTGCACTGCACGGTTTTTTCGAATCCCATAGGTAAACCTCCCTCTCTAAATGCGCGCCCGTGACTTTCAGTGATATCAGTAGTGTTACGCTAAAAAATTACAGTACCCACGATTATAGACAAAGACCATATAAAGAAATTTCTGTACGTAAAGACCAAATAAAGAAATTTCTGGGCGCGCGATTATAAAACAATCAGTATTACGAGGCTTCAAAAATTTTCTACAACAAGATAATGCTGAGGAATTGTTCAAACACGTCAAAGCTCTCGACAAATACATTAATATTAATGTAAAAAAGATGACCGCAATGAAACAGACGATGGATCAATTTTTAATAATAAATACCAATGATATTTTATTATTATTATTTCCTAACTTCACGTGCATCCAATCAAATTCTTACCCTCTCTAAATGCACACCCTCCATAAATGCACGCTTTCCTCCATTCCCGAGGGCGTGCATTTATGGAGGGTTCACTGTTATCAATATAATAATTCCATATCGTTTATGTAAAAGTTCTTTGCCACATCCGTTTTCGAAATGATTGCAGTAAGCGGAATTTTTACGAATTCCCCAACATTGACTTTTGCCAAGAAATCTGAAGTACTTCTATTTTTATTTTAGTACTGATAGAACTTGATTGACCACGACCATCTATGGAAAATGCATGCAGATCTCCTCATTTAGATCAAACAGAAAATAAAATCATACAAGTGCTCTAGTAATTAAGGAATATTCTGTGATTCATCGCACAAATCCCTAAAAGTATCGGACCCTCAAACTTTATCAATTACTCGAAATAAATGAGGCCGAAATTTTAATGACTATCAGTCTAACTATTCATAAATCTACATCCATCATTCTTGAATACGGTGAAGCGACTTTCATCACTCCAACACAATTTTTCCTTAAGACTGCTGGTACACGAGAAAAGTAATTAAGCTCATGCAAATTTCTTTTAATATTTTTCGTAGAAGTATTAAGTCCAGTTTTTTCATTGAATGTGTTTTCATTGTTCAGCCGATTTACGATTATTATTCTTAACGATTTGTTTTAATGTTCGTTGATGCTCAAAACTCAAAACTTTTGGACGACTACGTCGTGGCCGAGTTACAAGACTGTTTCTTTTTTTGAAAAATTTTAATAGTTTCTGACAAGCGTTGTCTTTTACAGCACCGGCTTTGAAAAGGCCAATAATTGACCACGTTCAGCTTTAGTTAATTCAGACATTTTAAGTCAAAGATTCAAAATTACCAATCAGTCATTTTATGTTTACAAAAACAAAAAAAAAGCTGTAAACAACACGTAAAAATGTGCCGCGTTTTTCACTGCCCACGTATAAAAATTTCAGTCTCATTTATGTACAATTTCGAGGTTAGAGGGTCCGATGCTTTTGTAGATCCGAAAGCAAAATCTGACGCTTAACAATGAAAATAGCACTTTGTTTCTTTCTTACGCCACCACACCGCACCAAAAATCAAGAATTTCGAAGCACAAAAATTAAGTCGTTGTTGGATTTGTTTGTCATTCATTATTAAGTCGACTTGATTCATTAGTATTTTTAGCAGATGATTACTTGTATGTTATTCAAAACTTTGAACGATTAATCTCTCGTCTCTATCGAACGCAACTCGAAGTTTATAACTTAACTAGTCTATAAAATACAAATTATTGTGAAATGAGGCTCATTCTATTGTATTAATTAGGTATTAGTGGAAATAACCAATGAGTAAAATATCAACGTGCACGAACAAATGTACAAAAATGGTTTAAAAAGACAGCACGAAGGAAAAGAAAAAAAAGAATCCCATCTATATTTTAAAAACCACCCTGCAGCTTCCGTTTCAAAATGTCTAACATGCACTCGGGCTGAAACGTCTGCCATCCAAGGTAAACGTTTTTGGAAAGAATACCTATGTGAGTCGTGAAGCTGGCCTGGCTACAAGGAGAATGATTACGAAGACATCTCTTGGAGAATTCTTTTTGTCTCAGGTGCTGGTTGTGGATAACCAGTCGGGTTGGCGCTAGTCCATCGATTCAAATCTTGGCACATTTGGTCAAGATCGTATTTTGGATACCACCCCAGCTCAGCATTAGCAAGGCTTGCGTCCGCTGTGACTGTTCCCACATCACCGGGACGTCTATCCGTGATTTTGTACGGAATCTCTTTCCCACATGCTCGTGACATTGCGCCGATTATTTGCAAGACAGAATAACCAACACCCGTGCCAAGATTATAAGCAACACATCCAGGATCACTGCGCAGTTTGCGTAAAGCGGCCACGTGTCCTGTGGCCAAGTCACAAACGTGAATGTAGTCCCGGACTCCTGTTGATAGTAAAAAGTATGTGTTACTGACAAGGATAAGGGAATGTAAAGCCATAAAGCATCACTATATTATACGCACCTGTGCCGTCAACTGTGTCATAGTCACCGCCGTAAATGTTTACATACGGCAGCCGTCCTTGCACGACTTGACTAACGTATGGCATAAGGTTATTTGGAATTCCTTTTGGGTTCTCGCCAATTACACCAGATGGATGAGCGCCTGTAGGGTTGAAATATCTGAAATAGCAACAACAGCAAGCGAATAAGCGAATGAAAATATCTTTTATCACTGTAAATTCACTTGAAAATATTTACAAGACTACCTCAGTATGACTGAATTCCATTTCTTGTTAGCCTTACACATGTCTCGCAAAACTTCTTCAATAAAGAGTTTCGTTTTCCCATAAGGATTAGTGACCGGGCCAAGACTACTCTGCTCATTTACTGGGCTCACTTCTGGATCACCGTATACAGTAGCACTGCTAGAAAACACTATATTGTGAACTCCGAACTTTTCCATTACACGGAAAAGACTGAGGGAACCTGTCACGTTATTCCAATAGTAGTCTAGCGGAATTTTTGTCGATTCACCGACAGCTTTCAAAGCAGCAAAGTGCAAAACGGCCCAAATTTTATACTTTTCGAAAACAGTCGTCAGTGTCTGCTCGTCGAGTATGTTAGCGTGATGGAACTTCAAAGGTCGCTTGGCCAGTTTCTGGATGCGAACTAACGACTCTACAAGGAGACGGAAGATTATTAATTGTTGAAGCGACTTTGTGTAGACGACTAACTCTAATACATACCTTCGCACGAGTTGACGAAATTATCTACAACTACCACTTTATAACCATCCTTTAATAGTTCGAGGACGGTATGACTGCCGATGTAACCAGCGCCACCTGTCACGAGTACGTAAGAGTCCTCCTGTGAATCCAGTTTGTCGTCGTGCGAATTTGCCCTGCTTAAGAAGTCATTGACAGTAGACATATCGGTTTCAAAGCAGTCATTTGGTAGCGTATTATTTGAAAGCTCGGGATTCTTTGCCGAATTAGTCTGCTCGTGGGGGAAGAAACCAACTGGTCTCAGCGATATGGAGGCAAGGCCTTCATCACGCAGCTGGTGTATGTGCTGAGCCAGTCCGCCGGTTGCAGCTCCGGATATAGAGTCGACAATATGTAATGTTGGAGGCATGTTCTATGTTTGTGCACAAGGCAAAGGAGATTAGGGTATGTGCGGTTGTTTTAATGAAAGTGTTTATAAGAACGAGTATAGAATAATGAGGGAGGGGTAGGGAAAGACAGGTAACGAGGAATAGTAAACCTGTAAGCAAATATGCCACTCTAAAGGATTGCTCACAAGATACGGAACAAGACGCTGCAAGTGTAAGTTTTTAGTTGCAACCAATTTGACACAAAATTATCGGCCAAGCGGTTTTATTGGCGTGAAGAAATTTTCTGTGCTCTGTAAAAGGCAAGGTAAAATGGAGTAGTACAGTATGTAAAACGTATGTAAGTCCCATCATCTTCACAAGTCTCCGACCGTCCCTTTATAGATACCTCTCTTTTAGATGTTATTTTGGTATACATAGTGAGAATATGTGTTACACAGAATTAGCTATTCTAATTATGTCAACTATTCTAATTATGTCAACAGAATAGGAGTTAATATTAATTCAGAAGCAGACGTTACTATCGGGGGACAATGTGGAATTTACGCAATTGGTAACCTGGGTGATAGTCATGGCATACTTGCAAAAGTGACGACAAAGTTTAATTCTTGTTGGTCGAAATAGTCTTAAGGCGAAAAATTAAATAAATTGCTTATGCAAGCAGAAGGGGGAGAGAATGCACGCGATATACGTAACACGGTTTGTAATTAAAAATTGCATTATACTTTGTTTCGTATACACTATTGGTATACCTGCTGCTATTACCATTGCTGTTGCCATTACATTCTGACAAAAAAGTCGTTTCCCCCTCAATTTAACATCCTGCAGGTTTAATTGTGTTAAAAACTTTATTCTTAAGGCACGCTAAAAGTGTGTGGGTGAGAGTGCAAGTCTGCAATTCGACAATGTTAATTATAATCAAATAAACAAATTTTGTACGTGCCAAGTTAAACCGTGAACCGAAATTATAACATTCATGTGGTCTCCCCGCGTTTTAAAACCGCTGCTTAAGTCAAAGGGCTTAACTCCGCATCGAATGGATGATCAAGTTTCCATTGCTGGGTTATTAAAAAATTTGTTTCTTGGAATTCTCAAAGCGGAAATCACATGATAATAATAATAGCCGACACCCCACGTCATGTGATCGGGAAAGAAGATATCAAATATTAATATCAATATACTACCTATTACTATTACTATTACCGTTATCCTAATTACAAACAATGGAGTATTCAGATCAGTCGACAAATGACGACAATCCATTCCTTCGACCTTCTAATTCGGCCAACACGATCCCTTCACTTTTCAACAACCAATCTCGTGCCACTAGTGTAAGCTCGACAAGCTTTCCCCTATTCTCTGCGACTGGAAAGAACTATGGCAATCCAGTTTTACATTCTCCAGAAAGTAGTATAAAAAGTGGCATTAGAAACATTATGTCACCTCTTAGTTCTATAAAGAGGGCGAGAACCTCTGTGGCTGGCGGATTGCAGAGCGCAAGGAAGGTTGGTGTAGCAGCGATCAATTATCACAAACAGATTGACTACACACGCGTATGCGATGAACACAACTCCAGTTCTTTGTCACAAACGAATTTTTATCTAACAGTCTTCTTTGATACAATAATCTCGCGTTTTTCATTAGAAATCAAGGTATGAGTCTCATACAGCGCCAATATTTGGGGATCGCGTTACGACTACTATTCCGGTGCGGACCCCATTCGGTGCCTCTAGTGACTACTCTCCATCGGAATCTCCTTTCAGTATGTATAACTTGTATGTATAAATTGACTGATTTTTATTCCAAATCTGTACTAAAGAATGATTGCACTTTTGTTTCCAAACAAATAGGTTCAATGTTTCGTATCCCGTCTGATTTAGTATCTGATGTGCCACCTTCGACCAAAGAACAATCCGAAGAAATCAAGAAACTTCTTGCTCAACTTAAAGAAGCTCGGGTTAGCGCCAAAATAATGGAAAGAGAATTGAGATTAAAGCAATCCGATTACGAGAGAAAAATCTCAAGATTGAATGGGCAAAAGGCTGACATGATGATAAAATACGAAGAGTTGCATGCAGAAAAATCTGTACGTGTTTGTAAGAGCAGGATGGGTCGTTAGGAGTAATTTGCATACGAAAACGTTCACTAATTAGACGTATCTGTGAATTTTGATTATGCCGTTCAATTATAGAGACTAGAGAAGGAATTGGAATCATATAAATCAACAGAAGAGGAGGTTGAAGAGAGAAACAATACTTCTCGGGCAAAGATGGAAGAAATGATTGTAAGTATGTCATCTCGTATGCCTCTGAATATTCCTATGACTCGTTCGATTATTCCTCCTTACCGTCTTTTTTATATAGGAAAAAGCAAACTTAGAGAACCAAGACTTGAGACAACAGCTGCATGAAACGAATACTAAATTATTACGACTTGAAGTTGCTTATAATAAACAAGAGACCGACCATCCATTGGAAATGCAGAAGCTTTCGTCCAAGGCATCCAGATGCGAGACTATGCTTGCCGCTGCTAACGATGAGGTAGAATTGCGCCGTTATGTTACTGCTGAATATTCGAGCTTAGTGTTAATAATTTAATTCATCTAGATTGAAGAACTAAAGAAACTTTTATCTTCACGGCAAGCTTTGTTGTCCGAAACTCAGCACCGTTTGACAGCTGCTGAACAGAAATTGTCCAACTACAAAGTCAACTCCTTCGAGCTTGACAATGTTGACGTGTATAAAACAAAAATAAAAGGTGTCAGGCTTTTTCCTTTATGCTAAACTTTATTTATATATGACGTCTCCTGACTCACTCTTTGCAACAATACAGAGCAAAGTTCTCGTCTTAGATCATTGGAAGAAGCAAATCAGAACCTCAACGGCGAGGTAAAAATGCTCAGGATGGCATCTCCAAGCCTACAAGTGCTAAAAGAAGATCGCGATTCAATGCGAGCAGAATTGTACAAGATGAAACCTTTGTATAGGAGTATTGCCGACTTGGAAGCGGAAAATGCGAATTTAAAAAAGGAGAGGCTCGAGTGGGCACAATATTTTGACCAGCAAACAGAGGACAAATCGGTCACGCCGTCTGCGCTTTGTAAAGAAGTCGCTGCGCGCCGTATCGCTACAGACGCATTAAAAGAAAGGATAAACAATTTAAATGAACATTTAAGGAACAAAGATGTTATCATTTCAGACAAGGAATCTCAAGTAGATATCAAAGCATATATGGATGCGAATTTTCGCTTCAACAAGTGTTCTTATTTTTTATCTTTCCTTCTCTCCCCATAGATTCTGAATCTATCGGTCAAGTATGATAATTTGGAACGACAATACCAAGTGGCAGTTAAAACATGGGAAAGACGGAAAGCTTTACTGGAGAAAAATATAGAGACTTATAGAGATTTTATGGTAATCATTTATTATTGAATGATCGGTCGACATGTGCATGATATGTTTCGTCAGGGATTTTCAATTGACGTATAATACTTGAAACATTAGGCGAGCACTGACGAAGAACAGAAGAAAATAAATGAATCTTACGACACGAAGCAATCAGAACGAATTCAAAAGTTGGAGGAAATAATTGAAGAATATCAGAAAACGCTAGATGAAGCTTTATCGAATACTACAAATTCCCAGCAATCAGATGCGGTTGAAGCAGTTGATGGTGGCACGAATGAGGCGTTAAAATTGCAAGTGGAAATATTACTGAATCGTAACAATGAGCTGGAAGGGAGTAAGTGTATATATAGTATATTATGTTGAAAGCGTTTTTTTTTCCTTTGTGATCATCTCTTGCTTACTTGACCAAAAATTCACAAAGTAATCGAGCAATTTAAAGCGAACAATGTGCTTCTTGAACGAGAAACGGGAGGACTTAAGGAACAATTGCGAATTCTCGAACGTTCTATTATTCAAATACAAAATACTGAGCATGAAGTTACTAGAAAAAACGAAGAATTGGATAAAAGTATGAGGTTGGAGGGATCACTGTCTGTATTATTGACTGCGATCTAATTAAGGTTGTATATTGTTGTAGGCCTCGATAGGGTTAATGCTGAAAATGCGGCGCTGAGAAAGGAAACCGTGCAGCTTTACAAACAAATATCTGACCTAGAAAGGGCTGTAGGCAGCGGACAATTTAACAAAGAGACAACGAGGGTAAGCATTGTGCTATTTGAATGAAAATTTTATTCATAAATGTACTAATACGGAGTTTTAACAAGGTTTTGGAGTTGAAAGACAACCCTGAATCAAGAGAACAAGCTATTCGCGAGAGCACGCTTGCCGCTTTAACAAACGAAAATAAGAAATTACTTGAAACTCTGCAAAAGCTACAAGCAGAGGTCGCAAGCGCGGGTGGCGATCGAAATATGGACGAAACTGATGTTATACCAACTCAGAGTTATAAGAATCTGGAAACGCGTTTGCAGGGAGAAATCGCAGAGAAAGAAAAGATGATTTCGAGATTGAAGGAGGTACGAAGTAATATTTGTGTAAGAATTTTGTTATTCATAGCGACTTATCTATTTAACATTGTGTACAGGTATGGAAAGCAAAAGCTAATGAATATAGGCAAGCTGTTTACAGTCTTCTCGGCTATAGATTTGATTTTCTCGAGAATGGAAGTGTTCGGTTAACGTCGACGTATTCCGAGAACAAGGAACATTCCTTCATCTTTACGTCTGACGAAGATAATCATGGCACTATGCAATTAATTGGAGGCAATGAAAATTACATAAGAAGTCTGGAGCACTTGAGAAAGTTTTGGGTGAGTGAGCGTGGATCCATTCCATGCTTTCTAAGTGCTTTGACTTTGGAACTGTTTGACAAGACTCCGGAGGGACAGAGTGCTGGATGGATTCGTACTGACACATGAGAACGGATAGACAAAGTTGATTCTTTGTAATTAATTGTGTTTAATGATTCAATCAAATTAATATGACTATCTTAGTTATACATCATGTCTATCGTGAGTGTACTCGTCATTGTACAGAACCAAATTACTATCGTGATTTGTTACGCTAATCTTGTGACAACCTAATAATAAAAAGTCTCGCCAAGAATGGATATACCATTACAAAGTCATCTTTCCCTCTTAATACGAAATGTTTCGTCTATTGTATAGTAAAAGTGATTTATTATAGGATTTATCCCGCATACTGTACCAATTGCTGGATATTATTCAAAAATATTTCGACGATCTCAATGAACCTATCAGGCCGCTTTTTCTCAAAATTCTGTCTTTCTATCAATAGTACTCGTGGATCGATGAACTCTATCTCCAACTCGTGAGTCAACTCCTTATTAGACCTTGGATCTCGTCCGCTCTACATACACAATGGAAAGTTTCACGAAAAGTTAAGCCTTGAACCGTCCCGGGTCATAATCTTGTGTTATACTGACCGCATTTTTAGTCTCTGGAATTGTCACTTGCGTCAAATCAAATTTAAATATTTGGTGAGTGTAGCTCATCCGATCTTTGATACGCTCGTAGTGATGCCGTCCAGTTGGCAGTTCTCCTTCAAATGATGAAATTAGCATTGCAAATTTTTCGAAAAACCGACCCTTTCATATGTAATGATACCCACTTGGCGTCTCAATATTCACTGTTATTCTATAATCAAGACGCGTTCTTGGCGAGAAAATGTTAAGATTAGCCAAGCGACTCTTTTCGACTATACCGTTTTCTATAACCTAATAAATATTTGCATTTACAATATAGAGTCAACAATAGCCATAGCCAATCACTCCCTATGGACACCAAATTTAATACATATACCTGCCCTTTACGCGTAGTAACCCGTACTCGCCCACCTCTTTCTATGTTGTAGAACCTGTCCGTATCTTTTGTATGGATATACGTCATCCTAGCTCCCTTGTAAATTTAAAAAAATATATATCCATATATATAAATCGATACCATAAGAATCAATAGCTCCTAACATATTATTCAACGCCAGAATTGGGACGTTTACTCAACCTGATAGTTTCTATCGTGTGTCTCTGAAAATCTCTTATTCAGTATTTCGTTAAAACTTTTGTGCTGCTCCTAAATAATAATAATTTACATAACACCAACAGTGAAATAGTGCCAATGTTCATTCATCAGCCATTCACTTTGATGAAAACTATTGCAACAGTTCATAGAGTACCAGTGTCATATCGCTCGAAAAGGTGAGCCGCGAATTAAGACTATCATTTGGGTCAATGACTGAAATAAAACTAGTAAATTTAAGCATCTCATCAATCAATAAGAACGAACCAAAAGATTTTCGAATTGCAAAGCGAATACTAACCGGCCTCACAAGCTACAGGTAAGAATAATCGATTTTTGGTGTTCTTATCTATGAGAACACCTAACTTGGCTTCAATCTTGTAATAAAGTCGAATAATAAGCATAAAGCAGGAGTCAGAGAACTCATTTATTTGAACATCGCTGCGATTTAACACCCATACCTCTATATTGGGCTCATTTATATATTTGTACAGAAAATCGCTAACTACTTTTACAAGATCGTTCACTGGTCTCCCACCAAGAATAGACAACTCAAGACGTCTGGGAAGTAAAGGCATATTATCATTGACTGCTTCTGTAGGCGTCTGATCCGTTTGATCAGTGTCTTCGGTTCGCAACCGCTTCCGCGACATCGCACAAAGTTACCAACTATTATGACAAGGCGATCCTTTATCTCGGTCGTTGTGTTACATGGGAATTCTCGGTAAATAGACAGATCGTGTTTCTCACCTTGACGCAAGTTTTGATTCTCCCACCAACAGCCCGTGTACCTCGAATACCTTTGCTCTTCCATGTTTGTTACTCCACGGACAATTCTCATTTATAATTAGTAAGTCTTTTTTTTTGGCCGGATAATGACAAAAGTACAAACCGACTCTTCTTCGTCAGCTTCAAAGAAAAAACGAGATCTATCTGATCTCGACACTCGTCTCGGATTCTTATCTGCTACACAACCTGAAAAGCACCCTCGGATAATTAGACTAGATGTGCCTCTTCTGCAGCCTGACAACAATGTAGTTTATTTTCCCGATCTACTTCGTGAGGAAGGTTTGGAACCACCAACACCAATGAAGAAATTTCCGTCCGGCTCAGACACACCCGTGTCTGGTTCGGACGCTACTCCTCCTCCTTCACCTGGCTCCAAAACCCCAGATCATTCTCTCCCTTTGCCGGCAGATTCACCGTTCGGATCACCCTTGGCGTCAGGAACACACGAGAGTGATGCATTTTTTAATAGGCTGTTAGAAAACGCGGAAAGAAGGGAAAAAGATGAAGTAAGTGCAACATTGAAGCATAATGGAGAAGCAGACGCGTTTGGGGTGATACGTTTCTTAACGGTATTATTTTTTGAAGCGAGCGAAAGCCGAGTCCGAGAAGCCGCAAAAAAAACGGCCTAGAACTGAAATGTACGATATGAGCGATCCCTTTATCGATGACAGCGATCTGGTACCTTCCCAGCGTCAAGCTAGGAAAGTGCGACCAAAATTAGACGGATTTTTTGTTTGGAAGGGACCCTTGACAAAGAATGACTTAGAAATGCTGTGAGTACAGAGTCTTTAGCTGTTTAAGCGTCTCGCGCGTAATCTTTGCATTCTCCTTCACAATAACACATTTATATTGAATTGCCATTGCTCTTCATTCTGCATAGAGATGGCGAGGGAAAGCCAAAAAGAAGAGTCAGAACTAAATGTATAAATTCGCCTGAGGAGTCTAAGCAGCCTCGCCCCCGCAAACGCGTTTCCAAGAAAGCAGATAGTACTATTTCTGAACACAAGCTCGCGACACCCTCCCCTTGTAAGCAAAAGAGAGATAAATCTTCAACTGATCCGGAAAAGAAAACGCAAAGCTTGATAACGAAATTCGTTTCAACGGCTGGAGGCGGATCACAAAACCAAACAGGCGAGACTATAATTGATTTCGGTGAACCGTCTACTCCCGTTGTTCAGGCTGAGGTCATGAAGACATCTGGGAAGAAAAAAAAGACTTATGTTGTGGTTAGTAAGATTATGATCAAATAATTCTGCATACAGTAAGTAATTGACTCACTGAATTCTGGTTGGTGCCTAACAGGAATCTCTCCCGCTAGAGCTTCAATCAGCCATTGAATTGTTTAAAGACGCGATTACAAAAGGTCTGTCTGTGTCTGTAATGTTGAGTGCAGCAAAAATGTTAGCTTACATTGACTTTTTATATTTCCAGAGAGTTTTGAAGTCAAATCAAAATTCCCTGTCAACTTAAAGCCAACCCTACTAATTGCAACGGCGAAGGCGTACGACATGGGGCTGTTTAACGAGAACTTTTTCAAAACTCTGACGAATTTACTGCCTTATAACAAATTCACTGTCACGGTATCATCATTTGCTTTACAATCCTCTGTATTATATGCTACAACTTTGTTTATTAACTTAAGCATATACCTAACTACTTTCGACTTTCAACAAATAGCGCCTGTGTAAACGTACTCTATTCCCAATGAAAATACAAGAGTTGGAGCAGGCGAAAGAACAACTAATAGCCGACTTGAAAATAGCAATTGATACAACAATTCCTAATCTTATCAAACGATATAACGAGCAAAAAGCCGGATCTTTTCGTTCGGAAAATTCTTTTAATTCGGATGGTTGTGGCAATTCTCCTTCGAGGACAGTAACGCCTACGCCGCCGAATGGAAACACAACGCATAACGGAACTCACAATGCAATGTCAGTTGACGCCATAATTGATAATGACGTAAATGATATTGATGCAGATGCTGGAGAGGGAAGCGATGATAGAAGTGACGGTTTTGGAAAAGTGAGCAAAAAGTTTAAGTGGGATGATGCAACAAAATCACTTTTGTGGAAGGTTATAAAAATCGAAATGGATTTGACTGCAATGCAGAATGAACTAAAGTACGTGTAGGTTGAATTATCTGATGAACTTTGTGACATAATGAATGAAAAAATCGATTTATCCTAATATCTTGTACATCAATTTTTAACGCCAACAGTGAGGCAGAAGAGAAATCAGAGCGATTGTCGGAACAAACTATGCGAAAGCGATTATATCAACGGGTAATCATATCATTCATATTACGTGCACGCTACGTTATTCTTTCCTCATCTCATCGCGTCACTAATTCATATTATATGATAATAGCTTCTCTCTTTCTGGCCATCGGGATGGATAACTTCATATGATATCTCACGTGTATACAGCGCGTTTAAACGAAAACTTAAGGTTAATAATGAACAGGGAAGTGACAGGACATAAGAGGGATAAAGCCATGAGAACGATTAGAATAGAGTTAGGTAATGTCATATGCATAACTGTATTGTACTTACGATAATGTTCGATATGATTTCTATGCCCACATAATATTTTGAACATGCTTTCTTGTAAGCTTATAATTCATATGGTCAAGTATGTTTCTTACGTATGTGGTACTTGTGCCAAGATATACGTTTTCAGATTGTCTATACTTTGTCAACAATCCATATTCATTAATTATAGTAATAGCAATAATCATAATGAGTAACTCATATAATATAATTGAATCACAAATTTTCGAGCGTCAGATAACATCGCGTATACACTGAATAGTTTTAATGCATTAATAATAATTGTCTTTGGTCTCCATGATCCAATGTCTAAGCCATTGAACATTATATGTTGGGCTGATCTCGAGTCAAGCAAATCTCTATACAACAGGAACATGGCAATCAACTCGCGGGTTCAAGTAACGAAACACAATACAAGATGATTCAAAATAAAAATGGTCACCTGCCATCGTAGAAAAATGTACATTGAATGTGCTTTTATTTAATAAGTGTGTCCCTCCCAGTTGTAACCAAATTCAAAAAATCCAAATTATTAATATATTAACAAGTTTAAACCGTGAACACCACCATTGCTATGTACGAATAGTCTTTTTGTTGAATTTATCGGTTTGTGGGCATCCAACTCATGTCCCTTTTCAGCAGGGAACGCATATCAGAAGGTTGACTTGCGGTGAGTCTCTCCCAGCCGTTGTTTTGTACTTCTTGCATTTTGCGCCCCCAGTAACTCGCCCATTCCTCCCAAAAACTCTCTCGTGCTTGCTGTGCTGCATACATCCAATTACTAAGAATAGACAGATGCTCTGAACTTGTTTGTCCATTGACGGTCATGCCATAAAATTGGATCGTGACGTGAATCGGCAGCCGAGGATCTCTCCTATATCCTGTTTTATTGGCCAATTCAGGGAATATTCCTGGACGTACTATGGTTGCCGGTTTAGGACGATTTCCCTCGTAAACCAACGGTATCTGGATTAAAGTGACAAAACTTTCCAGCAAATTACTATTTTCCAGACTTCGGATCGGACT
Source organism: Paraglomus occultum (assembly GCA_910592205.1). Classification (NCBI taxonomy): domain Eukaryota; kingdom Fungi; phylum Glomeromycota; class Glomeromycetes; order Paraglomerales; family Paraglomeraceae; genus Paraglomus; species Paraglomus occultum. The sequence continues at coordinate 59,022 of CAJVPJ010000010.1, forward strand.
TGTAAAAGATCTTGCCTCCCGTCTATGATTGCGTAGAACACAAAATCCACCACCTTGGCTGCGTTGCATGTCATCTTCAACATCGAGTAATTGTATGCTAGTGCCTTCGTGTGTACTGACGATAGATAATATGGCTTCACTTTGCAGTCGTGGATGAGGAAAGGCTTGGAAGTGAAAATCTGTTTGATTGTTCTGCTTTGGACAAGCAGGTACTATGCAGCTTTGAGCCGATACGTAGACAACATTATCCAGATCAACGAGTATCTTCCCTACGCCAGGAAACTCAGAGTAGCTGAATTCGCCGATGTAGATACAATGGATATAAATAAGGCGTCAAAACCAGCAAAATTGACTATGTAGAGAGAAACTTCTTACCAATCGATATATTGTAAGAACGTTCCTAGACCCTCTGTTGTCGGTATACTGGGCCAGCCCATGTCCTTGAATACGCCGTGCAACAACACACTATTAATGGGCACAGTCCATGTATTTTCTGTATATGATGGCCGTCGTAATATCGGTAGTGGAGCAACATACCCACTAGCTACTATGGTAAACGTCCAGTTATCCTTCAATATTACAGGTCTGTTCGTCAAACCTTGAGGCAGTTGCGTTTTGTCAACATGCTGGAAGTTGTCAAAAACGACCAAATTGTATTTAGCACATTCCTCACAAAATTCTGGACTCCGTATTATATGAGTAAGACCGTTGAAAATGGAGCAGAGATATCGCGTCTCTTTCTCGCTTTGCGTTGTCATGTCCGTGAAAAATAACATCTGTCTTGTAGGGATGTGTCTATTTTATGTGTTCAACAAGACTGCGGTTTGTACTTGTAAATGGGGATGTATTCATTAGCAGCTGCGCCTACGTATGGCAAAACATATGAACGATTTATCAGTTAAAATATAATCACCAATATCTTCGCTTCAACAAGTTCACCGCAGAAAGAAAACGGGTGTGCACCCATCAAAAAATGTAAGTCAGGTGATCGCAATCTATTATGCAAGTCGAACAATGGCTATAACGGTAAACAGCTTATTATGCACATTTTTATTTTAGCCCCTAACTGGTCAAGAAACTTGATTTTAATTTGTCGAAAGGCCATACCGGTTAGTTTAGTAATTTCTTACCTTTTAAGGTTAGACCATGTGGTATCGGTATTTAGAAGTTCTTTCATAACGGCTTTGCTTTTATGGGGGTGTCCACTGGAATGTTGTGTTATGTACACGTGAAGACTCTAACAGGAAATGATCTGCAAACCAAAACTCGTCAAAAGATCTAAACCCAGCATTAAAATTAAACCGTATTGCTTCGGGTGAACGTCAAAAAGATGACATACATCTTACCTGTCGATCGGAATGCGGGGACATGAAAATCATACGTGTTTCAGGGAAAGCGTATACAATTAATTGAGGCGCAGTATTAATTATTTGTAAGGCTGCGCCGCGCAGTAAATTATTTCACAAATCGCCCGTAGGTTTGAGAGAAACTTATTATCATTCAGCAAGAGACAGCCTAGTCTCTAAACTTTTGCTCACATCAATGAAAGGCTCGCTTAGTTTTTTGTTGTCGGGAAAAAGATTAACGAGCCATATTAAACACGGCTAAGCTTGTCGCCTTATTGCTATAGTGGAACTCCTCTTTCCCAACTCGCGCAACAATCATATTAATGTACTTTAAACTTGTTGTAATAAAGTTTCTCTGTTAGGGTCAACAATAACAGTCAGCGAGACTTAAGTGTATGGAGTAGAGAATATTTGAACAACCGGCGTTTTGTGTGCAATGAGTTATACCATCAGGTACTTGGTCGAATTCCACTTGGACAACAGTTGCTTATATACTTGTTTTTTTACTATCCGCAGTAGCAGTTAACCAATATTTTTACTAGTATATTCAATTTTTTATGCTGATTAATACCATAAAGCAAAAATTCTATTTAATGTAAACGTCCATCAAATAACACGATCTGCCTTCGTAAGAAATTTGTAATGTGCTAAGATTGTCATAAAACAAAAGATAATCCGGGCATTCTGACTGGGTTTTTTATGGAGGCTTAACCGTGTCAACTTTACACCCGTAACCGTAATAGTACTTACTTGTAAACCGCCTTGTCCAGAATTTAAGATATGTTAAATTTATTTGAAAACGGCTTATGTAAAAAATTTTCCTCCGCAGTTTGATGGATAAAATTTTTATTTAACAAAAATGTCTTCAAAAATCCCGCCAAGCACAATGCTTTCAATTACCGAGCCCTATTACTATGCAGAAATTTTGAGAACTGATTTGTTTCGTTCGTGAAGCTTTACGGATTTTTCCAATATATCTGAGAGAACTACCGTTGAGGATATGGGAATTTTTTATGGCGATTGGTGGTAAGGCAATCTACAAGCGATATGCCAACAATACCTTAGAAAAGACCTTTCATCGCGAGCGCCGAAGGATAAACTCATTTCTCAATCAGAAAATATAAAATGCATTAAAGAAATTTTTGAGCCAGACAAACGTTCATTATAAACGTGGGCCGGAAAGGCAACGTTACTACAAAGGCGGCAAGAAAAGTTGGAAAAGATGCCATGCCGACATTGAGAAACGAAAGCTGAAGTTTTCTGCACTAACAACGTGTAGACAATATCTCAAGAAATCTAATAACAGCTTCCCATATAGTAAATACAGTATACTCGATTTAGGAAAGTCTGTTGAGAACTATGCTCCTACTTTACCAAATTTGATCGGTTGTTGAAAAGGTCTCTGTGTTACACTAGCGCTGTTGAATATAACGAGTAGTGAAATGCATACTCTGAAAGTTTACACATTTAGAGGATACAGCTACTTCTTTTTTCTATATAATGATATAACCTGCTTGTGAGTCGAAAAGCGTGGAATTTCGACAATATGAAGGCGACATCAATATACGCTATCAATTCCGGAAGCCGTCAATGGTGTATATATGTCTATAAATATATATTTTTCATTTATTGATCGGTCATTTAACATTGATCAATATGATCCGTGAATTATTAGACACAATTATTGAAATTGATGTCTTGAGGCATACGATAGCCCATCCCGTCAATCATAATAGAGGCATTTAAATTACGTTGTTGTAAATATTGAAGACTTTCGATGCCAAAATGCAGCGGAAGAACTTTCCGCGCTATACTATTTCATAAACGATACACTGACAGTTAATTCTGATCGTCAAAAACTTGTAAGTTTTATGCTGACGTGAAGATGAATCATGATCCGGAACTATTTTGATTTGAGAAACAAGGCAACCTCGTCAACTTGAAAGAAACGAGTATTCGTAGTCTACCCATTTTTGTTAAAAAACAAATCCTTGCTACGCTCAAGAACACAAGTGTAGAGCAGAAAGCTTTCCAGGATTTACGCAAAGTAATATAGTCACCCCCGATGAATAGCAGTCTCATCGATCACTTCAATCACTGGTGATTGCGTATTATATCATTTCTGTTCCTATGTTTATTTAACAATAAATACAAACAATTGGCTGTTTATTCACATAGCACTCTATCCAAGTCTTTCTCCTCTGATGATCCCAACCGACAAAGTAGGAAATGAAACTAGCAATTCATGAATAACTAATAGGATGAACACTGTAAACTCACCTGCGCGGGATTTATGCTGCAGTGTCGTGAGACTGCGAATACTGGACATCGATAGAAAACATATTCATTAGCGACGCGTATGAACATATTCGTGACAACAAATAGCGTTCCTACCTTGTCTTTACAATGATAATGAACCACCACTCCATTCGGAAAAACGGCAAACACACTAAAAATGATAAATGGTTTAGTTTGATGTCATATAAAGGAACTTGCTTTCGTCGATAATAAATACGTTATAGCTAACCTTTGTGCAATTCGTCTGGTACACTGAGGACACATGCGATCATCATCAATTTTTACTCGGCGCGATCGGTAGAACAATAATTGTTCTTGTACCTATACGCCAAATCAGAGTGAGCAAACAGTTTGAAAACAGATTGGAGCGCTAGGAATGGTACCTGATATTGATCGGCCTTCAATAGGTTTTTCACAATAATATTAATGCAGCGATTGCGATTGCTCTCCCTTATATATTTCTCGACAAACTTATAGAGTTGAGCAACTTCTATCGAAGATGGCAACATGTCCAAAGCCTTGTTCGGTTACAACATTGTCAATGAATCGCTGTACTAAAGTTTGCAGAATAACACACATGCCAAAAATTGAAGAATTATACCTTGGATGCGTCGACATGAGCTCCATGTCGAGAAAGCAAGCGTATTGCTGGCTCTATCATCACTGGTTCCCCGGCTTTCGGTCGCAGATAGACACGCAACAAAGACAAGAAAACATTCTTAGCCTTCTCATTAGCCTCATTATAGATCTTCAGACAATATCTACAAAGTATAATAAGCAAACTGTTCGCTTAATCATTCGAAACATGGTTTCATATCGAACGCTTATCAACATACTCTTCAGCTAGTTGTTCATCTTTCAACTTGTGCACATAAATATTTAATGCTTGATCATGTTGACCAAGTCTACTCAAAAGTATCGCCCTCGCCTCATAGTAATCTGGCGTGGAACAAAAACTTTAGGCAAATTCAGCAGATTCATCAAGACATTAACAGTATGCATACCATCCATGGGTAAATGTCCTAGAATTTTTTCCGCTATATAATACGAAGATTCTTCCAGAAACTGTAAGAAATTCTTATTCGCCTCCTCAACGATTACGGGTTCCGCACCTAAACAATTGTTGTTAGATGGCTTTGGTCACTGTAGCAAGCGTTAACAGTAAACATACCCTCTTGTTTCAAATCTTTCAACTTGTTCAAATATGCATATATCAGCCGATTATGATGATCTGGACTTTTGTCACCAAGTACATGAATAATATGATCAAGATATGTGATACATAAATCTGGCGAAAACTTTTCCAAATAATCTAATACTTGGCTTCGCGGCAATGTCTCAACTTTAGGGTGATCACCGATAAATATCTATATGCGTGAGAACGAATCAGTAACAGCATATAATATTCCGTAAACGGTAAACTTATTACATCACCTCCATGCCATCAACTGGGTCGGCTTTTAATACCCATGTGGCAAACTCCAAAATTAAATCAAAATGGTCGGAACCAAGTTTTTGAAGATATTGTATTGTCTGAAATGTGCCATTCATTGGTCCTTCAGTAGATTCGCCAAGCCTGTAATAATAAAAACACTTGATGAATATTCAATAGACCAAGGCCTACCAATAATACAAACGCCTTATTGAGATAACAAAACCAACTTTTTTAACAATCCCAAGGATTTGCGATAAAGACCTTTTTCGTGGTAAAATTCTACCAACTCGCGATATTTCTATCGAAAATTGAATTTAAACAATGCAGTTCTTGATGAGTACGCAAAGAGTAATTATTGACTTACTTTACGTTCAGACAACAATTTTTCCGTCTCTTCTACATTGCAAAAATTCTTGACGCGAACTAACGATCCCACGAGGGAATCGTTAGAAATCATGTATGCCTTTAATAAAGATGTCTCCACGAATTCAGCGAGTTCTGTTAAACGATCCTCGTTTTCCTTGATAGGGGCTTTTGATGATTGACGCTGTAGAAGTAGTTTGTGCACTTTTGCGCGTCGGTCGGTCAGGAAACGTATAAGTTGCTTTATTGCCTCTTCCAAATCTTTGCCCTCTACAAAATCCAAACGTGACAAATCGTTAAAAGTCTTTCATAGACAATATAGAAATTGACAAATTAATCACGTACTCAATTGGCTGTCGTTCTGTATGATTGCCTTCGAATCAGACACCACTTCTATCTCTTCACCATGTTTCTCAGCTTCCGCATGCTCTTCTGAGTCTTTCATTAATTTATTCGCAGAGCCGTTTAGGTGTAATTCCTTGTTATAACTACTATCAGAACGAAGAGACGCAGAAATGGCCGGAGGATATAATGCAACAATCTCTTTAGGATCTGCCTCAAGATCTATAAATATAGACATTGCTTCTTCAAACTTGTGCTGTTGGAAAAGATGGTGACCATGAAGGTTTCTTATGTACTTCAGTTTAGCCTCCTACAAGCAAATAACATCCAAGTTATCGCGAGAAAACAAAGGAGCGGGCCTGCCCACTATCAAAGGCTTACATCACTCAACTAATTTACCTTGTCCTGTAAATATATCGTGTCAATTTGTGTAGTCAAACTGATGGCTTCAACATATTCCATCTGCTTAACTAATTGATCAATCTAGTGGAACGAGAATATTTACTGTAAACAAAACCGTTGGATTCTGCTTCAAAAAAGTGGGCTACAGGTTCATTCCTTGCCTGCTTCTCAAAGTTGTATGGAATAAAACGCCACACAGTGCTATGGCTAGCAATATACAAGTATTTTCCAGCATTAATGAATCGAGCCTGAAGCAGCTCAATGGTCTGCACCAATGTCTGAGTGAGGATGTTCCGAACCTCCACATGCTTCGGGAGTATTGCAATTAAGTATGGATACGAATACCCTTCAAAAATAGCCAAATGAGCTGAATAGTTCACAAACAATAATCCGAATATTTTTATAGACGTATACCTATTTCTTCCGGAGCTCCTGACCAATCTATTCCTGTTTCACGAGTTGGCTTTCCGTCAGTGCCGACAAATATGCTGACATCTTTGTTGAACATTAAAATAATCAAATCAATATATTTCCGACGTGATTTTCAAACTCGTAATAAGTCTGATGAGCCTTAGACCAAAATCATCGATATCTCTTCTCATTCACCGAGTAATAAGATTTTACATGCCAAGAACAAATTGGTAGATGCAGTTCTATAATACGAAGGGTATATAATACCCGTCTTCCCTTCAGGCTCATGGCAACGACATTAAAGTGATTGAGAAAATCTCGACAATCCGAAGCGACCCATCAAAGGTATCACGAGCGATCCTCTTTCGAATAACAGTTATTCAAATATACGCACTGTCTTTCGCCAAAAGAATCTCGTCATTTGGCAGCTTAGTAATCAACGGCTTACTGACTCGACCTGCAATGGACATGCCCATAATGCCGTAAGACGTAAATGCACCAGCAGTCGGCGAACTGGTTGTAGCGAACAATTCATGCAGCACTTCAGATTTGATGTCCAGTAATGCGTATTCGCTGGGGAATCCTAGACAAAGTTTGTTAAGGCCTACCCATACCATCGTGCGCACTTTGTCTGGTATTGATATCTCCTAGAGTTTTGGTCAATCAAAAACGAACAGAAAGTTTAGTCCGTTACGTACGCACTAGATAAGTAAAAACACAATCTTAAACTTCTGTTTGATAAACTTCTTACTTTTGTATCATTGAGATCTGCGTCCCACCAGGTGAAAACTACTAATTTTCTTCTTACTCCCACAGCCAGACGCGTCACAATTACAGGGACGCCTTCTTCCACGATTTGTGTGTCAACCGCAAAAATGTTAGCTCCTCGGGTTTTTGACAGTTGCTCTTGCAATTCGAAAGTTTGTAGATCAAATAAGCTGATGCTTCCGTCTGAATATACGTAATTGCGTGTCAGTAATGCCAAGTTTGCGCAATTTGACCACAAGGTTCCAGCAAACCATCCAGTTTTGTTACCTGCAAGCGCGACCAAGACATTGCTTTCTTTAATGATATCTAATTGATCAATGGAACGCTTTGAGAAAGTCTTGTGTGTCTCGATTAGGGTAACTTCCAACGGATCGTCTCCTACATAACAGGGTCCAATCGCGAGTTAACAGTGGTTGATCGATATAAGCCGTGTCTGAATAGAACATACCTGTTGGGTCTTCCACCTGATATACCATTAAAGAACCTGCTGATCCTACGAGCAGTTTGTTGCCTAAGGGAGAGAACACTGAATTAAAACGAAAGTAAACCTATCAAGTAATATAGTTGTGCGCTCTAAAGTTACCATGAGCGAATATAGTGTCAATCCTGGATAAGTTGTCCAGTGCAACTGATACTTTGAAAGCATCATGCATGGTTTATAAAGGTGTATATTCTCGCAGGATAAAGCAACGAATTCAAGTATTTATAGGTACAGTATGATAATAATAATGAGATGCAAAACATTCCGATCATCTATTTTTATCCGTGTAACAGAGATATTTAACGTAATTGTCATCTCCCAACACCAGAAATAAACGAAAACAAATTGCAGCAAGGACTGCTTCTGCCAATGATGTCTCTAATGACACCACTCCTCAGCAAGGTATGTTACCAAAACGACAAATTAAGAAAATCTCCAACCTTGCTTCCACGAGACTCAATCTGACACGTTTCACTCTTTAATAGAAAAATAATCAAATGACTCGATTACTGATTATGATCAAAAGATGATGATGCGTAGGAATAGTAATAGAAATAGGAATATTATTTCATGCATTTGTAAATCGGGTTTTTTTTTCTTTTATAATTACCCTAACAACACGAACTGAATGTAAAGAAACATTCAAAAATGATTGAAAAGGTATTGATAAAATAAAACGTATATATATAAGAAAGTATATTAATCTCCAACATATTAATGTCAACGCTATTCCTCCTCAAATGAATAATATTATTACAACTCTGTCATCTGCTGTTAAACATGGCAAATGTGATTCAAAATGCCATCAATACCATACTCAATTTATTATGAAATTAAATGCTTCTTCTATAACAGTTCTAACGTCTCCTAATGTCTCATTACCGGCGTAAATGAATGTACAAACAGCATGTAAGCATGATCGTAACTCAATCACCGAACGCTCAAACATATGTCTAACTGCATGTATTTTCAATGACTATTCCAGCCTCGTCTGAAAGTAACAAACAAAGAGTTTCAACATACCCGTAACGCTAAATTTGATGTATTGAAACTGTCTGTTTAAAACTGACGCGTAACTTGGTGTTTCGAAACAAGCGAGTTTCAATCACATGATATCCATGTATGGCACCAATACTGATTTACTCCGCTTTAGCCTACCCCATCTGAATGCAACACCGCATTTATAGGAGGGTATCTCTATTAGTATTAGGAAAGACATTTGATGATTTACAGATTTTACTTTCCAGCCAACTTTATGTATATAATTGTTACCTAAGAATTGAATTAGGATGTCTTCACAACTTTTAGTGCTTCATGAACACTCACTATTGGGGTTTCATTATTACCATCGTCAGCTTCTAACTGAAAAAACAGCGAAGAATACTTTTCTTTCACAACTAGATTTAATCAATCTGTTTCAAAACCATTATAAACGGGATCAAACTTAAACACTGAAAGAAAAAATATAGCAATAATTTACAAAGAATTTTCTCTTTACGCTGTATTTTACCTCACTCGCCAATTCCTTTGTTTGTGATTTGGCTGTTTCCTCACTGAAAAGCATTCCAAAAAAAGCTCAAGAAGAAAATTACTCCATACGTTTTTAAAATCAATGATACCCAAACTCTCCAGGAATATATGAAGAAAAAGTTACTTGCGAAATTTACCAAGAAGAACGAAAAATAAATGACTCACTACCACCAACTTATGATGAACCAAGAAAGAAACGAAAGTTAGAAGACAGGTAAGGGAAAGCAGTTTAATGTAAAGCTCACCAAGGCCTCGCGGCTTATCAATAAAATATTGTTCCTTATAGTCATGATAAAAGACAGCTTAAGCACATTTGTTGAGCTTTTGTTCACATACAACCAAAGAGTCAAAATTACACAACAAATTTTAATATTTGTAAATATTTTTATTATAGCATGCTTTTGAAAATATAAATATTAATAATAGCACCAGAGTGATTGCATGGGAGGAAAATACTTGGACCCAAAACCGCTTATGAGTATAACCTATTCTTTGTTCACTCTGGTGTTCATTATCTTCTTTACTATAATAATATTACTACTATAATCTATTTCATATTTATTATCCCCATCTGTACACATCTTTCGTTGAATTGCCATAATGGATTTTTTTTCCTGCAAGTTGTTCTTCTTAGATAAAAACTTCGTATTGTAGACGCTGCAACAGCTTTTCCTTCACCAAAGCAACTTATAAATTTCAATATCTGGTGAATAAATTTTGTTCGCCGATGGTTTAGTTATTGATAATTGTTGGACTTGTTAGTTAATATTCCCATGTTGCGGAGTTGACTATTAAACTCATGCCATTAAGCAACAGGCCGAGAACAAAGCCAATAAAAAGAACTCACTTGTAATGTAAGCATTTTTCGTAGTGTATTGGTAGATTATTTTATTAATTTAAACGATGTATTGTTTTATTACGTTGTGGTTGATTTCTAAAGTAAGTTAACAAGTGCTGTTTTTATAATAAATATCCCGTTTGTTCATCATACGCTGCGCGAATTTCTGCACATTGATTATCATTGGTCACATTCTGCATACAGGGAACAATACAGTCGCACCTGTCTATTTGCATAACGTGCATCAAAGATGGACCCTAACTCATACTACAAAAGGAGAGATCAACCAGATTAAGCTAAATTTTATTATTATTGTGGCGGCGTAACTTTATTTCAGAGACTCGGAATACACCACTTCATTAATTCTTTTTGGGTCATTCTTTAATATTAATTATTTGCTTTTTAAACAGATTTGGTAGCTGCATAAAAATCTACCGGTCCCGACAGTCTGCAAATAGTCAGGTGCGACTGTAGTTACATTGCGGAAAGGTCTAGAAAGTTCCTAGCAATACGTACGTCATTGAGTTTAAGCTATTTATTGATCAGCTCGCACATCGCCCAGCAGCATCTTTCCCAAACGAAGAAACAAGATGGCAGAAGCAGGACAGGAGTTAGTGGATACAGAGGAGTTGGAGGATACAGAGAAGGAGTTGGAGGATACAAAGAAGAAGTTGGAGGATACAGAGGAGTTGAGAAACGCGCAAGCGGAATTGGAGAGGTTTAACAGGGGAAAACGTGGGCAGCAACTGATTAAGTTGGAGAATAAGGCGAAGCTCACGGACAAGGACAAGGAAAAATTGGAGAAGATAGAAGAGGTGAAGGGGAGGCTGGAGGCGAAAAAACGTCAGTTGAAAGCACTGACTACTCAACCAGGTAACGACTTCGTGACTCGGGTATTGAGAACATAGAGTAAATATATGGTTTTTATTGTGAGTTTTGTTGGGAGAACGTCACTATAGCTGTAGGTTATCTCTTATGCTAAGCTGTTCATATGACTCTAAATCCATCGCGTTTATTCGGTATATTTCATTTCTTCCACCCATAAAGGAGCGATATTATGCAAGACATCCTACGTTCTCGCGAAGAGAGAGTTCTTGTGGGATATGAATCTGTCATTTGATTATCTACGAACAAAAATCAAAGAGATGTATGGGGATGCGTTGGCGGATGTTAACTCGAATACAATAAGTATTATACCCGAAAAGTGTAATTATGCCATTGAGAAGCCGGAGCATTTGTCGGTGTTGTGGAAACAGAAAAAAATCCGATCAGACCAATTACCTTGTGTGAGCTTCAGTGTCAAGACATGTAAGTCGTGAGGCATGCAAGAGTATACATGAATATTATACCTAACCAAAGCTATCTATAATTCCTTCAGCGCAAAGGGATTTTTCGACTTACAACAACCTTAATGGAGTATTGACAATGTTTAATCTGCCCACAGTATATTCTATCGACGACTTGACACAAATAGACTTCCGTAAGTTGAATCCAAATCCTTCTGATTCATTTATTTTGGATTATATTAAGTAAATTCTGTCATTTTGTTAGCTGCTGAATATGCTAGCGATGAAGACGAAAAATTGATACAGGAACTCTTTGACGAGATCAAGGTTCAAGCCGTTTTGACATTGTATATGTTACTTGGACATATTTTGGCTGTTTTTCAAATCAACTTATAAAGTCATTTTCACTGTCAGAAACGTTTTAAAGCTCTTGGCCCTCTCTGTCATGGTGTCAACGAAGCTACACGGACAGAGTATATCTCACCATTCATGATAAATGCTGTTGCAGGTTGTCCACCTGGAACGGTTTTGAGACCGCAGTTGAGATTCGTTGGATCACATGACAAAGGACCAGTAGACTATGCGATTGAATACAAGTCAACATTAATCCGGATTACTGAAACAAAAGTAAATGAACTGGGCAAAGGTTTGGCACAAAATGTAGTTCAGCTTCAAGCAGCAGCACAGGTTGGTATATTTCATATCTTTGATACTACTCTCTAGATGATTTCTGATTTCCTTCAATATTTCAGCACAATATCAGAAAACGAAAAAGGAACTCTGATGATTCTGACTATGACAGCGATACTATCTATGGAATAGTCACCACTGGCGTGGAGTGGCTTGTAGTTCTCTTTGCCTTAGATTCTGCACTAATCCGAGTTGCTGCCACAACTCACAATATTCTCAAAATTGGTGTAGATGACCGAAGCACTAGTGATGAAGAATTACGCAAACAAGTCCGTAAAGTTTTCTTAATTATTAGGACGTTACTGAAAGAACAAATTGATTTCAATAGCAAAAAGAGTCCAACAGAGAAGAAAGAGGCTCTATGCAAACGGATCAGAGTCGTATAATTATAATGCTGCCTGAAATGTAGAGTTTGCCTCAGTGATGTCATTATGCAAAAAAAAATTACTAGTAATAAATGGAAATCACAAATTACAAAGTAAAAGAGAGTAATAAAAGGATTACTCCATATTAATATATGGAAAATTATAATTACAGTATAACGGTTACACCGAATATGAAAATACATTTCTTGGAGCTAAGTTGCAATTGCGGTTGTTCTCAAGATTCCGAGAGAAAAGTTTGCCGAATTGCGTGAAGCGTTTCAAGATCCGAACAAGATATATTTTTAATGGCCCAACTGAAAGCAATGAATGGCGGAGAAATAACTGCCAGTCGACGTCTTAAAATGAAAACGCGTCTTAATAAGCGAACGTTTTACTACTGAGATCGCTATACACCGCTTTGTCAAAAACGTATCTCAACATGTTGGGAATCGGTCGTACTCACTTCGAAAATGTCAGAAACCATTTAGCAAATGAATGATTTAGCAAATGAATGGTATAATACCACACGTTCATGGTAATATTAAACGAGTACCGCGATGAAAAACCAAAATCACCGTTGCTACCGCCGTGAGAAATTTTCTCGAAAACTATGCTAAAATTCATGGATTACCAAGTCCTGGTAGAAATGTCAACTGCATTACTCAGTCGCTTACACTTTTACAAGTTACAAATCGGTTTGTTCGTAATTTCATTGCAGGTCTTGAAAGCGATAGCGCGTTGAAATTGTTAAAATATGTGTTCCGCAAATTATGGCACCAATTAACGACTTATATTCGTTCAAGAACGGATTTATTGACAGGTGCCAACATTTTCGGAACGGCCTACAGTATAATGCTTGTGAAAAGAAGAAGCAAGAGACTAAAAAAATTTAAAGAACATTTAGTTAAAGCTAAATTAAAAAGAAACTACTACAACGAGAATACGAAATCAGAGAAAGAACAAAAAAAAATTATTAAATGATAACAAGAGGCAAGGCTGATTATTGTAGCATTAATGCTATTGTTCATTACAGCTATGATTGAGCGCAAAACGTTCATGTTCCAATTCCAATAGTAATCTTTCTGCGTAAAGTGCATTTATTTGGTATTCAAAATAAAGCGGTATGCGAACAAATTAATTACGTTCTCGGTGAGAACGAATTAATAGGAAAAGGTCCTAATGGTACGCTAAGCATGGTATTCGATGGAATAAAGAAATTGAATAAGGGCGAAAAATATTTGAAGATTACTTGCGATAACGCAGGAGACTATTATAACGGACTTTTTCTCTGGCACGAAATTTATCGGCCGTAACTCTGTCGTCATTAACTCAAGTATGGTTTGCCGGAATTAATACGTGTCATATTAAAGTTCTATTAATAAAATTTGATATAACGGACCAAAAGTGTGAAAAAGACTATGGTCCCGACTAGTCCAGTGTATATTTGCATATTCGACTGCACATTTTTTATGGTCAAAAAAGGCGTGAACTAAGGTTCTTGTGATAAAATGCTTGTTAATTTTTTGTAGGTTGACTGGTGGGAGCGTGGGATGACTAACTGAACGCTTCGGTTACTGCTTTACTAATATCAGCTGGCATCGTAGTCAGAGAATTTAATAGCAATATTATATATATTAATATGGTCCGGTGCAAAAAGATAGATACCCCCAGATTATTGCAAATAAAATGTTTAAGAAAATTTTTTTCTAAATCTGATTTTACCAATAGTTTCAAGTTATCGGAAACATTTTGATATAAGTTTTATTAAAAATTTATCTTCAGAAAAGGATTCGTCATCAGTTTCCTCATTAGATAAATATACATGCTCATCGTTTTCTTTTGCATTGTTAAGTGCTCTTTCCAGAATCCAACAATAACTTTAGAGCAGATTTTTACACTCATTCCATTTATGAATAACCCGCCCAACTGTACTTTCTGAAACCCCCAGAACCTCAGCAACACGCTTGTGTAGTGTGAACTTTTGACGTTTTTTAGATGAAAAGTATTTGTGAGCGTTTAAAATCGTTATTTTTCGTTTTCAGTAGCACTTCGCTGGCTCGAGAATAGAGACATTTTCAAACAAGTTAAGTGATGTACTATATAAAGATGGTTATTCACTTGTCTAAAAAAGTTATAGTAATTAAGCCGCACACAGCCTTAACTAGACGATTTGATAGCGATCAATTGTATCTATCTTTTTGCACCGGACCATATTACTTTATAATGATAAGTTGCTGAATCGATTATCATATAAAACTTTACATTCATGAGCAGCATCAGCTTAAAGGCCAACGATGCGTATGATCTTGCATTGATACAAGAACAAAAATCTCTGAACTTACTATTGTAGAAACAATCGTATCGATTGCAAGCGCGTAGGGTAACGTTAATATTAATACAATTCAAAACGGTTTAAAGAAAAGTCAAATACAGGGATATTGTAATAATGAAGAGGCACAAGTTGTTAACGAGGATAGCATTCAACATTTAATTAACCGATTACCTATTTCAATTTCAAGATACTTGACATGGTAAAGTATTCTGACGAATCCGCGAAACCGATGAGCGAAGAACAGTTTCCTATTTCCAAAAACGATGAACAAGTCATAAATTAGATGTAATTGCTAATTACATTAGTCAGTGAAATATGATTTTTATTACGGGTTTATGAGCTTCCTTACTTTTACAGGTGTTGCCTTTATCGATGCCAACCAATAAAATGCTGGTCATGTCCATGTTAATATTCGTGTAATTTAGACTTTTCAATCTTAACGTTAAGCGTCTTACCTTTGCTGATTGCCCCATAACATTCTTTCCCTATTTATTACTCCGCCACAAGAGAAATCACACTCGTTCAACAAATTCCGGCAGTTCATGACCTCTGCGCGAACACAATTAAGATCGATATCTGTATCTGACAAAAAATTGAACCTTGCCATATGTAACGCTCTTTATCGTGAAGGTTTTATATCCTCGGTCACTCGGGGTGATCATCGCGGGCCGGCTAACGAGTTTGTGTCAAACACACCGGAGAACATCTCCACGCGCCGATTATGGCTTGAATTGAAATACAGGCAGAACGAGCCCGTCTTGAAGAAAATGAGCTGTGTTAGTAAAGAAAGGATCGAGGCGCGTTTATATGAGTGTGGGAAAATTGCAGAGGTTTTTGGCTGGATTTTGTGGGTGGCTTGAAGATTGGAGAAGTCGCTATTATTAGCGCTACGATGGAGTCATGAGTGTTCATGAAGCAATAACATGTAACTCAAGGCGGAGAAGTGTTGTGCAGAATTTGGTGATGGAATACGTGAATTGACTGTGAACTTAAGTCATGGACGTTACGGTCTAAAGGAGTAGTTTGATTCCGCTGCCTCCAGCGATTACGCTTTATTTCCAGCCGATTATTATATGCGTTGAAATTTTCAATATTCAGTGGGTAGACTCATTATTCGTCATTGCATAACGATAGGATTTTAATGGTGTTTAATAACTAATCGAGCATCCAGTTATTGAATAATTATTATCGAGTACATCAGATTTAATGATATTACTTAAATTTCCAATGGGAAACTAACAAGTGGATTATTTCTTTTGCTGAAGAACAAGTCCAACTGCTAATGTAGAAAGAGAAAGCCAAAGACTTATAATAGCCAAAAAAGCGACTTTAGCACCCGGAGTCTCTGGCAAATAGAATCTCTTGGGTACGCCTGGACTAATAGTATGGGTATCAAAGTAGACATAGAGGAGGTATAACAAGAACGTAATGGCGTACGACAATTGGAAGGCAAGATCGCTGTAATAAATAAAAAATCGTTAGAAACGAATCGGATGGGATCGAAACGAAGAATAAAACTTGTACTTACGTTTTAGCGTCGTTTGGAGAAAGGGTGTTGAGAACGTTGCCAATCAAATGAACACCAGCCGCAGCTATTACCAGCAGCCATTGTCTAGGATGGTGTATCGCAAATGTGGCAGGTACATCATCGTCATCTCTGTTTTCGTCAGTATTGAGAGGAAGTTGCAAGTCATGTTCACTTAAGTTCTTTTTGGTGTGGATGAAGACTCTCGTATATTCAATGACCACGGCATAATCCACAGCAAGCCCTAAATTTCAAGAATTCGTATAAGAGGAAATGAAAGGAAGCTAATACGACCAGCATGCGCATACATTAATGGATGGTTACCTTGCACTTTGAAGAATATGGCGTCAAATGGCCAATTCAATATAATGCATACGGTATTGATTATCAGATAGTAGGTCCCCCAAAGATAGTAAAACGAGTGTCCCTTAATCTTGCCATTTTGACCAATAAGCAGTAAAATTGCTACTTCAAATACGTTGTGTAAGGCACCAAACACACTCCACAGCTTGCCGATATCAAAGATAATGGAAGCAACTACAGCCGTAAATGTACCCAGAGCGTACATCGAGATGAACCTGAAAGAAATCGGAATGAATAACTTGCAGCCATCCCCAATATGCAAGTTAACAAATTATACATACCTGTTCAAGCTAGTTGTTGGAATAGTTCCCTCATCGGAATGGAAGTAAGACATTACCTTCTTTGGTATCTTTTCCAGGTATGCCCATTTGAAGGTTAAAACAGCTGCGACCAATGCCACAATACTATCGAAAGCTGCGAATGAATCAACTTTCTGTTGGTCATTACCTATCGATAATATGATGTTAAAAAATAAAGGAATTAGTTATGTGAATTATTTCTACGAAAGAACAATAAATTGCATAACATACCTTTTACCACACCATGCCAACTAGGATATCCTGTGAGACGAGAAGGTTCTTGTGGGGGTTTGTCGTTGGAAGAAGGTTTTGGGAACACAACTAATAATCCTACGAGGAGAGCTAGAGCGAAAGTAACAGAAATAAAGCCTTTAACGGACATTATTTGAATATGGACAGACGGTTAGTCGTGAATTGACAATGTTTGAGAATGACTGTATTTATCATTGCTGTGGGGGAAGCGATGACAAGGATTATGTGTTCGTTAAACAGTTGTACGGAAATAGTCTAATTAGTACATAAACGTGAGAGTGTTTTGTGATGAGGCTGAAGCCTATACCCTTTTAAGCTAAATGTATTTTATTTTATTTCCCTTATTCGTTGTGACAATCTGACAATTGCCTCTAAGCTCTCGGGCCGAGACGCAAAACAACAGTTCCACAGTCACTGCATGGCACAATGGATTGATTATCCCCAAAAACCTTGAACGAAATAAACAAGACGTGCCGTACTATTTACAGACATTGGTCTGCCAATTATGATTGTGTCCCGGTAGTACCTTGGAAACAAGATTATCTACGCTCAGAGACATCTCGTGCTGCGTAAATTGATACAGCAAACAGTTTAGTTGAGAACGTTCTCGACCGAATTTTCCATTAAAAACTGCCCCGGAATACGTGCTTTACTATCTAAAGAGAAACGTATTGTGTTGAAAATTGGGTGTCAGAGTCACATGTTATTATGTTATTCAGCCCGTCAGATTAGATCTGCATTACGACATTACAAGTGAGGGCCTTAATATTAACATATTAATATTGATTAAACTTGGGCAAAGATAATTGGTCCATGGAAAATCTTTTGCTTTGCATAACAAATAAATTTCTAATTTCATTGTTATGGTTGATTGTTACATGAATGGCTTCTGTCTAACTATTTCCTTTTCTGTTGTTTACTGACCCAGCCCAGGAAATATTTATAAAATAAGGTTACTTTAACTGGAAGAACAACGGATTGATGGAAGATCATTGCGATGGTATGATGACAACGACAACGACAACTTGAGACAAGGGAATTACAATAGGGAACAGAAGGGCTTGGGGGAAGCCCTTTTATATCTTTTAGCGGGCTTGCTCGAACTTTATTTCGGTTATAGCGATACGTGCATACTGTACAAGTAATACAGTATTAGTGTAACAAACATAACTGATTATGATTAACAATTTGGTAGAGATTTTTTTGAAGAATGCATTCGAAGTGATGGATTCTTAAATTGTGTTTGACTTTCCTTTTTCAGAAATGCTTTTATAACAAAAAAGATGACGTGATTTATTACGCTATTACTTTGTGCAATTAATTTTGTTACACACTGTATCTTAATTATTTTCATAGTAGTTAATATTAACCCCAGCCATTGTGGTAAGACGTCTTTCTTCCGGAGGGAGTGACCGATTAGCGCAGATTAGTCTCTTTCACAGGATCAACAAACTCTTTAAACTCAAATATCTCCATGACTTAATCAGATTAGATATACAGAAGCAGTAACCTAACGAATGGCTGAGCTAAAATAGTATTGTTTATATAGCAGCTCTTTAAATTAAATCGGGGTATCATGATCACTCTGGAGGTGAATTGTCGCGAGTGTAACTGTTCTCTCGAATGAGTGGTACGTTTGTGAGAGACATTCGTAAATAACCTATGTTTGAGGCGAGATTTGCTTAATAAACTACTTGACTGCTTCGAGATCCCGTCTATCAGCATTAGCGCAGATTACTGTCGTTCCTTTAATTTATCATTACTCCTGTATCACCTTGTTCGTTTAGTACAGCTTAAGAGTCAACGTCCACGTCGACTACAACCTTTATCACAGGATTGTCTGAGTCTGCTGTGCTTGATGCTATTTCAAAACCATTGGCAAGATCTCTGAGGTTTACTTTGTGAGTAATCATCTGTTTTTCAAGCACAGCGGCCAGCTCAGTATCAGATGATAGTGCTTCCAATGCCCTTGCCAAATCTCCGCAGCGAGTAGACCAAATCGTAATGTTATCTTCAACAAGAGCTTTGGTGAGTGCATTGGTTTCTATGTTTGATGTAGGCGCGTACAGAATTGCACCGCGAGGACGAAGGATTGTCGTTTCCTAAATTAAGAAACATGTGAGCAAATTGGTCGAGAAACCAAAAAACAGAGAATTTGCTCTAGTTAGCAAGCGTAATTAAACCAAACATCGTCATCACCTGGCCTTCTATCGGTCTTACGATTTGATCCAACTCTTCAAGTTGCCCTATGACCGCTAAATCAAATCTAGGCACGGGAGACAGCAACAGTTGATCATCGTCTACTTTACCCCCCTCTCGAAGCTGACTCATCCAATTATCAACGAATATGACGGCTTCATCAGGCGTCATCACAAATACGTTACGTCCCGTCTTTTCTATCTTGTGACATATTTCTCCTGCAACACTGGAAGAAACCAAAATATTATGATTACGTCTACGAGTAACCTCGTTTGGCCACGAGAAACTAAGATTATCTTCGCTGAATCTGATTAGGGCAAGCTCGTCGACGACGAAATCGGCCATTCGTTTTAAGCCACACACTTGCTGTCCATGCGTCGATTTGAGATGAAGAATACCACGACTTAAATCGTTCGCGCGCAGAAACCCGTCCGGCGAGCCTGAAGTATCAAACAGGAGATCGAATTTTCTTTCCCTCATTGTAGATGAGAAATCGGTCTCAGCTCCAAGTTTCTTGGCCAGAGAAATAAGCTTATGGGGCGTATTTGGCTTGCGGAAGATGGCCGTAGTTGTGAAATTAAGCTTATGTTTGCTTTTATAGGCTGAAAATCAATTAGAGAAGTGAAATAGTTGCCAAAAAAAAAAACAACAACGAATAATATACATGTCAGTACGTACCATGTAAAGCAGCAAGCACAAGCATTCCAAGTTTACGTGGGCCTAACACAGCAACTTCATTGCCTTCTTTAGGCGGTGTAGTTTCTACGGCCTGTTTTAGAAAATCATATTCGTCTTTACACATTCCATAATCTTCCAATTGTCATAATGAATCAACATACATGTAAAGCAGCAGCAAAGGGTTCTGTCAAAACTGCAGCCATCAGGCTCAGATTCTCAGGTACATATTTAATGGCGTTTTTAGGGACAATAACATAAGGCGATAAGCCTCCTGGTAACTGGTTAATACCTAGAGTTATCTTGAAAAAATAAAAAGACACAATGATCGTGAGCTTAAAAACATTCGATAATGAAAAAGAACTAGCGATACTCACACGATCCGGGCAATGAGTCTCTAATCCAGATGAACAAAATGCACAGGGGATACGTGTTCCATCGGCGATGCCACGGGCTTTATGTGACGCATTTATTTCAATAACAACCGGTTTTGATCTGTAAAATCCAACAACTTCGTGTCCGGTAATCTTTAAACGAATGGGAAGCTGAGAGACAAGACTCGTGTAATTACGAATTCATGCGACTCTGACGTACCTGTGGTAGAGGATAAGGTAACCAACGCCTACTTAAATCTGTCGAGCATATGCCACAGTATTTCACTTTGAGAATTTTGTAGCCTTCGCCAAGATTTATCAGTTCTTTATCATTTCTCCAGACTGTCGACTCTGGAGTATGTGCGTAATATGCGTACTTGGCAAGGCGCAAGGACCCGTCGCGGTGGTATTCTGGGAGTGTGAAGTCGACAGACAATATCTCTCCCTCATATTCCAAAGTTCCTATGATCGGTTTTGAAGCGGAGATAGCAAAGGCAGACATCGTCTCGAAATTAAATTTTTGGTTTTGCATCTATTAAATTGGATGATCTGCAAACATGTCCACTGGGTCGTATCAGTAGGCCGCGGGCCATGGAACTATTTTCAACCGAAGAGCTTCCTAATTTTAGGCACATTATTAAATAATAGTCGAATTTTAAGCCCGCGGTATTTACTATAATTGTGTCGGGCCAATACATTTTAGTTAGTCCAACAGGCCATCGCCGATTGTCAACGTTTCAAAGTGCGCGGAGGTCAGTCAAGATACAGTTCGAGAGATTAAACATGACCTCATCTTCAGGATACATATTTTGTATCCCGAACTGAATATACTGTTTTGAACATGACAACTTTACAAGGATCGAATTAACATCCCCTTGATTCCAACGTTATCAATTTTGTATTCTACAACATGTCAAATGAATTGTCGCGTCTCTACAATACTTTATGTTGTTTTCGCCTTCTTCCCCTTCTTAAATGAATAACTTGTCTCGCGATCAAGAATTGATGGAAACTTTAAAATCATCACTCACGATGCGCCCGCTATTACATATATTATTATTGTCTTTATATCCGTTTGATTGATTATACATTAACATCAAAGCAGCTTTCCTCTGTCGAGCGTATTTTTTCCCCCGCTGTCTTGCCCTTGCCAGGTCCTTACTAGCTTGCAAATGATGTCTCTCTTGGGCTAATCTAATACTGTTTACTGAGTTCTCTGCTCGCAAGAATTGGAACATTGAAGCGAAAATCGCTGCTGCTATTAAAAAGGCCGCAAAGTATATATTGGATATGAATATAGGCTTACCGTCACCGGTCTCTTCTTGACCCCACGTATTTACATGCGAATATCTTGGCGCACTTTTGTAGGACGAATTGTTTCGCGTGGTATCTTTCATAAAAGACGTATCAATCCAGCCTATTCCGTAGCGAAGATAAAGTTCTTTACGTTTTGGATTACTAAGCAATTCATATGCCTTAACGACATTGCGAAATCTATCTAGAGCAGCGGGGGAATTATGTCCAACTTTATCAGGATGATATTGCTTGACAAGCTCATAGTAACGCTCCTTCATCTCAGCAGCACTTGCATTATGGGATAAACCAAGCACATCGAATGGAGTTGGGTTGGGTTTGCTCGCTCTCCAACGATCAGTTGCGGAGTCAGTACCCTTAGTAGCGTAATATCTGCGAGGGGCTTCATACACTGCCCCGTTGTTTGATGGTGACGTTGATACCAATCGTGCTGAAGTTAACAAATGCGTGCGACAAAGCGCATAGCTGACTGGGTTCCGTGTATGGCAACCGAACCTAGTTCTGTCACTTATACCTTGTCCAACGTCCCTTTGCAACCATTTTGAGGATACACTCAATACTCTATATTTCTGCAAACACATGGATTAACTAAAAAGTTTACGGTTACCTTGAGAGGGGGCGGGATGTAGATACAGCAAATCATGTGATTCATGCATAACTAAGCAAACGCTTATGATGGAAAGATATGCAAGTAACGACTAAAGTCTATCGAATTTTAGAAGACGCATGGTCGCAAAAAAGGAGCTATTAACGAGGCTTGCTACCTATTTTGCATGCATGTGCAATATTCTTAAAACTATAATGAGCGTCCAAAAAACATACCGAAGGTTCGGTCGTAACCATTCTATATTTTGTATCACCACATGTAGGAACCCCAACATATAATGGAAGGATCGTCATGCAGAACGGAATAAGAGCATATACAAAAATCCACTCGCTTATTTTTTTAATATTGAGTGACATCTCCCACACACTTTCAATAAGGATTCTATTACATTTGCACAAAACCCTGCTTATCTATGTTTCGACCTATTTCTCTATTATTAGCGCGATGCGTGCTTATTAACATTATAATTTCGTATCACTTTCTCGGGATGATTCACCAACTTTTCCATTGAATCTGTCGTTCTTCGGAAAACCTAAAATTGGCCATGACTACGAACCACTTTAGTGTTTAGACATCCTCAAATGGTTAAATACCCTTTCGTATCCAATAGAGCGCACATTATCTCGTCTTCTCCGCGATAAGTACGTCGATACAAAGCTCAAAGCTCGCTCCCTCTCGCTTTTTCTGTGGCTTTCCCAACGGAAAAAACAAGAGCAGAGTCGAGAGACGCAAAAGATAAAAAACAAATAATAATATAAAAATACTCCAATTACTTTCTCATAGTATATACAGATACATTTCTTAAAGCATCCTTTTTTTGCACTTCTTATATACTTCCTTTCCCCTTACCCTTTTCCCCCTCTTTTATATTATTATTATACGTTATATGTCTCTCCGAAGTGAAATAAGCCACACTCGCCGCGCGAGTAGTGAATCAGCTTTACTGTTAGAAACTTCAACCAAGTCTGCGGAAAAGGAAAAGAAACACATGACCATCACTACCGCACTGGCGAAATGCCAGGAAGGAGAGATAGGCGCTCGACGTGGTAAGCTGTAAATTCCGGTATACAAGAGAAGAGTCTATACCGTATATTACTTTCTAGTGTATTGACTGACGATATCTTTTGATAAAGCATCGCAACCCAAAGAAAATATTCCTATGAAATGGCAGTTTGATGGTTTGTAAAATAAACGTTCTTCATTTTAGAGTTTGTTTGTTTGAAATACAATTCTTATATGAATGATTTTTTTTACATCAAAAGAAATTTATCGGATTCAAGAAGAATACAAAAAATCAGGAAGAGATCTGAGCGAATATCACGGATCAAATGGTATGTATAAAACACTTTTACATTCTTGCTATATTTGAATATAACGCATGATGAGTGACTTTCATTATATTATTACACAGAAGGAAGACATTATCGGACTCTTTCTCATCCCGCCTCTTACCCAAAACTTTCACAAACAGCCAAACATCAGGAATTAAGGCATCGGCATAGCTCTTCCGAACTTAATGCTCTCAAACGTAGACCTTCACATAATTATTATTACGGATCCCGATCTGTGATAAATCCATTTCCCCATTTGTCTATGGGCACATACGACCCATACATGATAGATTCAGATGAGATGCAGAAGAATCGATATGACGAGCTTGGTAAGTCGTTGGTTATTTGTGCAGACTAAGTCTCATTCTTTTTTTTTTTTGGTAAACTTACATGGATAATACTACATTTAGATTTGGATATGGAGCTATTGTGTACCCCAAGATCCGCGGCTTCCATGTTTTCCTCTTCGTCCCTCAGTCCAGTTGTCTTCAGTCCTCAGCCACTAACACCAATGTCATCAAGTTCACCATGTTATTCTCCCAGTACACCGTATTCCGCTCTCTTCCCGACAGAAAGCGAAGAATATCTAAGAATGCACTTCCCATTGGACGAGGAACGCTGGCAGCTACTCGTCCAACAACAGCTAGAGAATTCACTTGTTGGATCTGGCTCATACAAACCGAATATTTCTCCGCTCCCAATGCACGAAGCGACGAGCAAATCGTCAACATCGTCGTACATGAATGATATCTATGCTTCGACACACATGAACTCGGGAAATTTGGCAATGGATCAGACACCGCGCACCTTACCGAAGGAACAATGTGTTACTCAGTCTGGAATTCAATTACGTAATTCGCTCCAAGATCCGATTGGAACAAGGACGCGCAAATCTGATGCGGCTGAGCTGTCGTTACCCACGGATTCTTCTTCACAGACGGGATTTTCATTCTTTTCCCGATCACCAACAACGTCCTTTAACAACGTCTCGATGACTCTTAATATGGACAAATCGGTTATCAGCGATGACGGAAGATTTAGTCCTTTTAGATCGTACTCTCCAGTACCACTTGGTTCCGGCGAAGATTACTTTAGTACGTCGAGAAAGAGTTCAAGCGTTAGGCAAAAGTTTGATAGAGAAAATAACGTAGAGTCATTTTCTCGCAATCCTATTTATTCTTCATCCGTTCGTGAACGGGAACAAGAGACTCTGCGGGCCGGAAATGGATTGTACACCTGTAGACAACCTTTACAACGCTTCGATGATGGGTGGGATACTTATGAGCTTAGAATGGACATGGATAGAACACAACATGCTCGAAACTTTGCGAGATCTGAAATGATACCACGACGTCCCCGATATTGTTCATCGAGAACAACCGTTCAAGACCCAGCACTTATAAGACGTTCCTCAGAGTCTCAGATCAATTCTATTTATCAAAGACTAAATGACAGTGTGGAAACGCTCGAACGCGCCGAGCCTGTTGATTTCTCCGCTCAGGCAGAATCCTTTGTCAGTAAAGGAGAGCGACGTTTCCATAATGGATACAATACTCTCATGAACAAAAATAAAATGGACGTGACTAGAAATGGGTTGGCGCTTGGGGTTATATGAACTAACAGTAGTACTCTATTTAATTTAATAATTTATTAATGTTTCATTTTCTATGTATTTTGTAATGCACGAGCTTGTGAAATTTCGAATTGCTGCAAGAGGTCTATCAGCTTTTCTTCTCAATAGGGCATGTAATTATTGGGCATATATGGATGGGTTGGTGTGAGTTGTTCATTCTTCAGCTAATTCTCGTCGACGAGAATTAACTACTATTTATTGCGGGGGGGAATGTAAAGGTGTAGACGTAGTATTTTTAGTTCATAAGCAGTAGACATCCCTGAATACATTCTCTCTGCGTGGAAGTGTTCTGTTATAATGCTTTAAGAGAGAATATTGTGACAATAAATTTAATCCACACCTTTGCACCCTTGTTTGGAGCATAGAAATAGTAACTTGGCTATCTATTTGGGTGATTGATGTCCGTCGATGCGGAATCCTCTCCATTTCTTGGCGTAATACGAGGGGCTCTTGCAAGTGGATCTGTATAAACGGCGGATATATAACGATTTGTAAAGCAAAGATGATTCGTAACGAAAAACTAAAGTTGAACTCTAAAACAGTTCTTTAATAATACTTTCTGAGGCGAAAAAAGGTCGCGGCATAAAATGGTATCTTGTAACGATATTAGTTGATGTAGGCTTAATCGGGAATAAATTTAATTACGATTTATTAGGCACATATGGGTGACCTTTATCCGACATGTACATAACTATGAAATATAAAAATACACATATATTACAGGGGTAGAAAATAAGTCAAGTCATCTAAGTAGTCTATATTAATATATTAAAGCAAAAATGTTACATTGATTTTTTAGTCACATCAATCTCTCCTTTATGTCACAGAGCAGAATGTTCACTTTGTCTAGTTTTATTGCAGTAATTGAAACTGGCATGCATAGTTGTTTACTGTATAATACGTTCCATATAGACCTATCTTTATATAAAAATATAATAGAAAACTTATTTACGTTAAATCCACCATGGAACAAAAAATTATAGCACAATTAGAAGTATTCTAAAGAAAGCACAAGGAGAAAAATTGCTCCATACGCTTTTAAAATGAATGATACCGAAATTTTCGAGGAATATCTAAATCAAGAAAAAATTACCTATAAATTTTACCAAAAACGAAAAATAATTAACCATAAACGAACATTAATGATGAACCAAGAAGGAAACGAAAACTAGAAGAAACGCAAGGGAAACAAAGTTAACGTAAAGACTCTCTGCCAAAACCATCGATGAGTATAACCTATTCTTTGGTCACATCTAAATTTCGGAATTTTTTATCATTGTCATTACCAATAATATTGTCATTATCTATTTTTTTTCACATATAAGTGGTCTACATTTCTCTTCTCTATGTCCATCCAACATCGGATAGCCTCAATAGTCTTCTTCCACGGAGTCGTTCGTCGAAGGCAAAAATTTTCTATTGTTGACGCAACGATGGTTTTTTATTTATTTAGCAACTTGGAAATTTCAAACACCATTTTGTTAAATGAAAATTTTGGTTCCGATTCGGGTTTTTTATCGTATAATTGTCTGAAACCGTTCCACAACATTTCGATATCTGGAAAATATTTTTTGTTCGCTGACGGTTTCGTTTTTGATAATTCTCTGGACTTCATAGTCTTGATTAACATTCCCATGTTGTGGGATTGCCTATAAATTATGTCATTCAGCAACAGACCGAGAGCGAAGCGAATAAAAAAATTCGCTCGATAGATTAAAGGAGTATTATAGGAGTTGACGAATGTGTTTATTGTTCTTAAAGATGTATTGTTTCAACGATATTTATTGCGCTGTTGATTTCTGGATAACAAGAAGTTAACCGGGGCTGTTTTATAATAAAGTATCCATTTGCGCGAATTTTTGCGCATATGTTATCATTGTATTCAAGATACGCGTTGTCAGAAAATAAATCACCAATTAATAACAACAATTTTAAAAAACCCGCCAAATTTTACGCAATTGCCTTCGTGACTCAAAAATCTACACATACTGGCCAACAGTATTGATAATTACTAGTAAACCATATTTTCAAAAATTTCAATTTTAGAGTCACAATGTTCGGAAAAATATAACGTAAAACTACACGTAATTTAGTACTTTGGTGAAGAAGTAATTTGACAAAGTGGTATCGTGTATATTTGCGTTACAAAATGACATTTCTATATAAAAAACGATTAGTTTGCAAGCTCAGAAATTACTACAACCGAAAACTTGCTAAGTTTAAAAATGCATTTAGTAATGCTGTTCCGGGACTTCATGTCGTTCTAGGTCCTCCTAGTACTGGATTGGTCCGTGAGGTAACGAGTAAAGGCGATTTCAACCCTCTTTACATCAACTGTCGTGCAGGTCAATTTGACACACACCGGAGAGGATATATGCTTCAATATCTTTGCAAGTCGAACCATTTTTCAAAAAATATACGGATATCTTTAAAAAGTTATTTGAAAAAGGAGAAGTCAGTTACATGATGAATGATATCCAGTAAAAGTTAAGCCATTTGGTATGGATCCATTTAGTAAGAAAGGAATTACTCCTAATGATGTCTGTGAGTTGCTCGATAATGTTAGTAATGCTCTCCCAAGTTGGACCCATTGGAACGGTTACAATATACCTCCACCCATTTTGGTCATTGATGAAGCAAACAAGTTTAGCCAACTTGAGCAATTCGGAAGGGGGGGAAATTCTTCTCAAATCAATTCTGGACTGGATGGTGATGAATACAAAAGAAAAGAGATGCTTTCATGTAGTGCTTACCTCTTCCGATTCATTCTTTTTTAACTGGATCGTAAATCGTAAGTCCCTTATAATCATATTGATAGCAATGTAAAAAGGTTTATGATTCTCTAATCCGCATTTATTGCCTAGTTTTGTATATACCACATGCAACCCCATATGTTGTTGGGGATTTGAGCAAGGAAGAAGCTGAAGAATATTTTGAAGTGCAAGTTCTTCCTCGATATGGTATGTTTTTATTGAGCTCGTCTATTTATATATACTGAGGGCTTATATGACGGTATTTTTATTTAAAAAAGAATGCAAAGAACTCAAAGGCAAATTCGACCATGTCCGTAAAATGACAGGTACACGAATGTTGATTATTGACAGATATGTTGGAGAATACAAAAATTATGGTGGAAAGTTCAAAGGTACATATCGGATTTTATTTCTTTTGAAGGAAATGTATTTTGTTAATTAAAAAATATGAAATGGTTTAAACAAATTGTTTTACAGATAGCACATTTTCAGTTTACATATCAAAATATGATAAGTTGAAACGTGGCCTCTATACTTATACTGAGAGATTGAGACATTCAGATAAGCCCAATCCAGCACTTTGGAAGGATTATGATTTAATCAAAACTATGGAAGCAATAGTGAAGGCAGAGAATCAGGGATACATTTTAGAAGATGACTTGATTAAAGAAATTGGTTCTGGAAAAGTTGATTCACTTGTAGATTACAATTTTTTGCACTGTCGACCAACCACACTATTTGCCAATGACATCACTGACCCACCGGATGAAGTAATTTTGACTGCAATGAATCAGCCATCAGTACATGCAATGGAACATCTCTTATCTAAAGTTTCGCCAAGCAAAAAATAATTACCATAGTTGAATGTTTCATAATCTTATCACCTCACAGTTTTTAATAGTAGACATTTTTACTATTATTGTATCACTTCTCAAGCTTAAATCAAAATAAAATCACTAAATATTTATATTGATTACAGCACATGCACCTTATCTATGTATCCAACTTTTTCTAATCGAAACAGTGTGTTTTATGTTATGTTGGTGGACTCCATCATGATCGAAGTTGAAATGGGAACTACAGACTCCTAACTGACAAAGAGCTTCTCTTCCATTTGTCTTAATATTGTTCTCGACTGCATCATAATCAACCTCCCATGTTCCCATTAACTGCTTAATCGGCCGGCATGCATGATCCATACAATAGGTCAACCTCCCACCAACAATGTCCATGATGATAGGAAACGAAAAAAACCGTGCAATGCAGAATATGGAGAGTGTGCATAAATGGAGGGTGCTTGAATGGAGAGTTCACTGTAGTTGTTTTGCGGTTACTCCCGTGATCTCCCCTGCCACTAACACCGAGCGCCGCGGCCGCCCACAACATGAATTGTTATACGACGGTGGCGGTGTTGCAATTCCTATATTTATAAATTAAATATTAGCATTAAGATCAGAACGATACACTACAACAAAGACAGTGACAAAATAAGGCTGCGCAAAAGCACAGGTGAATGCACTACTCGAGAGTAGAGGTGAATACACTACCTTTTACTTTGATATATTTATCCATTGGGCGGTTTCGTGCTTGCGATAGCGTTCGTTTCCTATGTGTTAGGCCTTGAGATGAAGATAATCTTTACACAGGTAAACATGTAGCAATTACTGAACGCTCACATGATTCAGATTTTTCTCAGATATCACATAGCGGGTTTGGAAACTATAAATGCAGATCATGCAGATCAGTGTGATGATTCAAACTTGATGAGCAACCTTTAGCCTTGATAACTGCATCTGTACGGTTGCAACATTTCTAGACTAATATTCCTCCATTCCTCTTGAATTGCTCCTGCTTTGTTTGCGGCAGAGGTTTTCGTTTACGTACCTGACGGTCTAAGTGGTTCCAAAGATTCTCGACCGGATTAAGGTCGGGACTCTGTGCAACCCAATCTAAAACTCGAATACTGTGAGTTGACATCCATCAAGTGCTTTCCAGTTAAATGCGGCTTCTTCTTTGCAGCATAACATCGAATACCTTTATCGTGTAGGTGTTTTCTAACAGTGGACTATGCGTTTTAGAACCCGTCTATCTCGTTCAGTAAGCGCTTTTGGGCGCCCAGGACGTTTCTTTGGTGTGGCAGAATGTGTTTTCTTATATCGTCTAATTATTTTATGCTTTAAACAATCGACAAGTAGCAGGAGAACAGAAATTTTATTCTATGTAGCGTATTTTATTTGCACGGTAAAAACCTTGTGTGAAATGACGTACAATGTGTTAATAATAATAATAATAATAAACAAGAAACGCGTTTGTTTATTGCCAACGCGACATTATTTACACTAGCTACTAATTAGGTAAACATTTTTTCAGGCATCCCCCGAACCTACCTTATCAGTAACAATGGTTAACTCGCAACTGGAAGCCCAACGCCAAACAATTCTCCATTATTAACATTTCCCTTCGTATGATCAAGTATAATCTCCAAGATACAGAATCTGTCGAACACAGGAAGGGAAACGGTCGCCCTTCAAAGATTACACAAACAGTATCTCGCGCTTTCGAACAACATTTGCACCGAAACATGCGCATGGTCAGTTCACGGCCGATATGCGACGACGACAACATGACTTACGCTCAAAGAGTGGTATTCCTGCTGACACGCATGTATCGTTTTTCCCAAAACAACGGGATGGAAATTGTGAATCAACGTTTGATTTTCTGTATGGAATAGTTAACGGCATGTGCCACTACAACACGGCAACTTGCTTCAAAGGTGCAAACAACACAACAAATATCTATGCTCACTGAACAGCACATTGAAGGACGGAAGGCGTGGGCGGAGGCACATTTGCGTGATAATTAGAGCCGTACTATGTTCACTGATGAAACGGCTTTTGATCTTTTTAGAAATAAGGTCCATCGGTGGCATAAGAGCTCATCCGACGCTTGCCCAAATCGCGCCAGAAAGTGTTGGCGTGGGAGGCATTCCAAAAAGGGAAAGACACCTCTATTTTGCTTCACTGACATAATGGACGGACTTTTTACGTAAATATATTGCAATCCCAACTGCTCAAAAGACTGAGAAATATATAGCAGCGGCACGCGCACATGCTGTGCAGGAATTCATAGAAAGATTCGGGGGATATACAATTGATATGTATGCAGGAACTAGTGCTTGCAACAAGATATTACAGTCAGGACAACCTCTCGTCCATCTACTCGGAAAGGTATCCCAACAGAATAATATTACTGAAAACGGTTATACTTTAACACTTCAAGTTAAACCTTATCTGAGCAGCACGCAGTGTGGTCAATTCGGGTTATTGATTGGCCGTCCAATAACCTGGACATTAATCCCATAGAAAACATGTGGCAAATAGTCAAGAACAATGTTGAAAAACAAACGCCAAACGATATCAATGAATGATTGAGGAACGGGACGCAATTTCAGTTGAAACAGTGAATAATTTAGTTTTATCAATGAAAAAGAGATGTGAGCTTATTTTGGAAAAG